>VZTG01002328.1:558132-571011 GCA_013397845.1 Melanocharis versteri | reverse complement strand
GAGAGATGGGAACACAGGGATTAACGGGAACCGGGAATGCCACCCGGCCACCGGCAGGTCACCGCGGTCAGACACCCGCTGCTGTGACAACCGCGCACCCTGGCTCAAGGACTGCACACAGCACTCTCTGCCTAAGACAGAAAGCCCTTCTCACCTCAGGTTTGGCAGGAGCCTGACAACTTCAATGATGTCCATTAGAAATTTACTCTCCTCCTTTGTTAAAGAGAAATTTATCTGTGGCTTACCACATAGCTCTGGAAATTGAGTTTAAAAAACCTCAACCAACAGAGCCCAAGAGAGATGGATGATACAAGAATAGTACATAATAACAGAAATTAAAATTTAGCCAGGAAATACAAAAGCCAAGTGAGATGTATAGATTGGATCATAGCCTAGGAAATTTAACGCAGTAGAAACTACCATTTGTCTTGCTCAAACATTAGCCAGAAGAGTTAGATGAACTGGTATGAGTATCTAGCAGGAAATGTTTTTACAGGAAGTACTCTCAACATTTCACTACAATTTCATTAGCTGGCATTAGACTAACATAAAGTTATCATCACTTTTCTGTACTTGGTTCTGCTGAATCTGCAGGTGATTTCATTCAAGTGCTTTTAGTACTATTCACATGTAACTTGTTTTTGAGTACACAGACTCCAAGTAACAACTAGGAAAAGCAGCAGCTTTGACAGAAGCCCACTTTTACCAGTGATCTCCAGAGCATCTGACACACTAGATATTATGCCACACAAAAATAACATTGATGAATACAACACAAATCCAACTCTGACTTAAAACAGACAAGCAGATTTATTGGTCCTTTTTGAAACCACGGAGGTCATATTGTGAGTCTGATGAAGCAAAACAGCCGCTGCTGCTACAGAAGCACTGAAAAAGAAAATGAATCAACAAACAAAGCACATACCCAAATGTTTTCAGGAAAGAGACTGAAGAAACAAACTAATGCGCTGTTTACAACACCTACTTACCTCTTTTTGAGGTCAATGCAAACTGAATAGCGTTTCCTCCCACTCCACAGAACGCATCCACTATGATGTCACAGTTGAACGCCTGACTAACGCGGACGGCAATATGCTCAGCTATTTTCTCAGGAGTAACAGAAAACCAACCCTCTGCAAAGGAAGGAGAAAAATGCATTTACACCTCTTATTTCAAGGTCACCTGATCTAAAAACAAGCAACCAAGCCCCACATAAAACTGAAGGTTTAGCACTAATCCTGAGAATTTTGGCTTAGTGCATCTGACCAGGAAATACTGGCTTTGAAGATGATAAACTCTGCTCAGTCCAGAGATTTGCTAAGCAAACAAAGTCTCACTGAAGCAAACTGATATGCCTCAATCTCAGTACATGCTTTGTTGAACTTGGTGCTGAGGATTCTAGTTTATCAAGGACAAGTCCACTAGCAGAGCTATGAAAGCTTTACACATCATGATTATGCTCTGTAGCAAATAAAACCAGAAATACATTATCTCTTGTCCAACATTTTGTTTTCTTCACCACAATATTCTGGTCTGACAATTAATCCGCAAGTTTATGAGGGAAAACATTAGAAATGGGAGGCTTACAAACCCAACAAACAAAAAACACCTTGTAATCCTAATCCCTCTTTCACCTTTAAATTGATGATTTGAAGTGGTTTGCAAGTAAACATGGAAAAAAGTCGCTTTGCAAGTGACTGCTGCAAGTCAGAACAAAACAGAATGAAACTAGATCCATCAGCACACTTCGAAGTTTCACTAACTTATTTTATAAAATATACAAATAGAAAAAAATAATTGAGTTTCTGAAAAAGCCCAGACAAAGTATAATCTGGGTCCAGCAAGATCTTCAGCATATAGGGACTAATGCAGACAGGGCTGTCCCACACCAAAAGCACTTCTGAAGTCCACGACTTCAATTCACCTGCCTGCGGGGCAGGGGGAAAGGAATTTATCCATAGGCGCAAAAACATTCAGTACTGTTCCTCCTAAGAAAATTAGGATAATAAACTGCAAGAAGGACCACAGATTTGGATCCATCCTTGGATATACCACCAAGTCAGCACACTTGGTACTGAACACACCTCTGTCTAGTTTAATTCCTTCGTCAAACCGAGAGAAGAGCCGGTAGCGTTGTGCCCAGTACTTGACGAGCTCTGGATCAGCAGCAATCTCAGGAGGTATAGTTCTCAGTGCATTTTTATTCCTCCTTCTTCTTTTCGTCTCCTTCTTCTTCACAGCAATTTTTTCATCTACAGCTGGAAGACACTGCAAAAGTTAACAGTCACTGCTCTTGTAGGCTAGGAATGTAATTGGTAGGTGAGTGTTAAGATTTAAAAACACTGCTAAATGTTCTTTAGTACTGTTTGCCAGATTATGAAGATTAGAGGCTTTAAATCAAAAAAGAGTATCCTGTATTGCAAGAGATTAGTCACAGTCCTTAAAATTTTAACAGTTCACCCATTATTTAAAAGCCTTAATCTTCAACTGGAGACAATAAGCTCTATGTAATGAGCAAACAAGTAGATCAGAGACCAATTTAATGCCCTTTTATTAGTTATGAATAAAAACCAATCTAGACAAGAGCTTTACAGTAGGAATCTAACATAACTGAACAACTGTAGGAAGGATTAAATTATATATATAAACCTGAATAATCCTGCTTTCCTTTGTTGCACGTTAAATAGAAAAGCTCATAACATTGATCTTTTTAAATCCTAGAAAATAATTTTAACAACACATGTTCCCCACATGTTTTAACAACACATGTGCATTTGAACCCAAAACCTGATGGTCTGTGCAGCTACCTGAGGTTTATCACCCTCATCCTTACAGAGGAAAAAAAAAAGCATGAATTGCAAAGCTGTTAGACTATGTCAAGGACAAATAATGACTGCTCATCTATAACGAAATACTGTCAACATTATAGACAAGACATGGGATTCTGGAATTCCAGGAATAAGCTAATTCCACTAGCACAGCTCTCAATTGCATTTGTTACCCCTTAGACCTAATGAGTCTCTTTGAATTCACAAAATAAGTAAGTAGTGCACGACACAGTAACTTGAGCAGGCAGTATTAAATCCACTGCCAATGGATTTCATCAGCCTGTAGGAAACCGATTTACCTTGGCTGATGTCCTCAGTCTCTGGCTGGAGATAATCGGGAATATCCAGGGGGACAAGCTGCCGTCCCCCGCCGTGCTCGGGCCTCCCTGGCCCCTGCTCATCGGAGCCACTCGCGGCAGCGTCCTGCGCCTCCCCCTCAAGGTTACTCCCTCCAGGTTCTGTGCAGGCTGCACTGGAAGACGGTGGCTCTTGGATTTCAGCATCCAGTGCTGCACTCTGTGTGGCAGCAACACCTTCCTGACCCTCTGAGTCGCTGCTGCTCACAGACAATGCCTCTGCTTTACCCTGAGGGGTGGCTGCCTGGGACGTGTCTTCCTCCTCAGGTTTACGAACCTGCTTCAGGAACATTTCCACCTGCAATTGTCAAATACCACAGATAATCAGATGGTGATCTGTTACCCAGAGCACAGCTTAAAAGCCGTACAGTCCAAAAGCACTTGCCACTGCAGGCACTCTCTACCACGTGTATTTTGTAACCAGTAAAATATCCAGACTCAAAACATTCAAGAAGCCCTTAACCACGCTCCCTTTTTAAAACATTTGGAAACAAGTTGTCTTTGGGAATTAGATGCCAGCCACCTCCAAAAGAGAAACAAAAAACCAACCAACCAACCAACAAATCAACAGATAAATACAGCAAATTATTCTCATGTAGTATCTAAATAGTCACACTTGCCACAGCCCAGGTGACCAAGTCTACTACTTCACAACTATCTTTCTCTAATCTGCACTCAGAGACGTACTCTGCAACTCAGGGAAGAGTTTTTTTAGCATAAACAGGTAAAATTACCTTCACACATTAGTTGCCTCACCTTCAAGATGTACCAAATGGTGCAGGTGGTAAAGGGTTCTGCTGCACAGCAGAGAGCTCGACATAAGCTCCTAACCAACGCACAGACGCCACTCCAAACTCCTCAAAGGCACATGGAGATGCTCCCTTTTACATTATGGTTGCTCTGAGTGGCTCTAGACCTGGAGCAGTTCCTTACCTGAAAGTCTGAGGAAATTTATAACTTTTTTTTCCTTCACATTAATTAAAGTTGCCCTCGAACTATACTGGCCCCAGGTACAAGATCAAAAGTGAATCAAAAATTATAGCAACGCGACTGGAGTTCAATAAAACATGTATGGTCACCACCAGAAAACAGCGCTTTGCACTTGGGTTTTGGGGAATGCCGAGCATCCCAGAATAAGGTGAAATAACACTAAAATCTGTCCCCTCAGATTTTCAAAAAGACTTAACTAAGTAAAATCTCCAGCGAACATGTGTTTCTACTTCTTACTAATTTCTGAGTTAAAAAAAAGCAAAAAGTTATAGGTGAAAATAAATGCAGGTAGAGGTATGAGCAAAACCCTTTCAAAATTACTAAAAACATGGAGTCATGTGAAATACACTAATCTACACAATGATTTTCTGTTACTGCTGAAATGCCAGCATTAACAACTGGCCTCACATGCAATTTGCAATCAAGATACTTTTAGTAACAACAGAAACCTACACACACCTCTAAAGCTATGTGCACCCAGATGTTAGGAATGACTTCCACATAACTTGGCCATTTAAGCTTACATTCCTCTTGACAGGGTCCACCAATGCCTTTCCATAGCCATCCTAATCTAAATACTCTTCACATTGGTGGGAGGCAGGGAGGAGGGGGAGAGAACAAGAAAAAAAGAAAAAAAGGAGCAGTGGACTGACATTTAAAAATGCCATCTACTCTGGGCAATTAAGTTTTTTTAATTTTCATAATTTTCATAAATACAGTAACAGCTAAGGCAGCAGACAAATCTATGAATTACAACAGTGCTAGCAACTAAACCTACCTTCTGCAAAGTTTTGCTTTTCTTGCATGTCACTTCAGATTCCTCTGTAAAGAAGATGTGTGTGTTTTTGCTCTTCCTTGGTTTATGCATATCCAAGAATTTGGACTTGAGTTTTGCTTTTTTCTCCAAGTACTGCACACTTCGGTGGGTGAAATCTGGAATTCCACCATACCTGAAAATAGACAGAAAGATAAGGACTTAGTTGGTCAATTTCCAGTTAAGAAGCTTTAACATGAATGTTGATGCCTACAAAAAAATGATTTAGACTTAAGTATTTTTTTATTGCTCTACTTAAAATACGTCACTGGATGCAGCCGTAAAACAACATACTTGCACAAAAATTTTTAAAAATGTTTTTATTTTATTTGAAAATATTTAACCTAATCAGTTTTAGATTTTTTTCCTAATAGTTGTATAACTTTAGATGAAAACAATTTCCCAGGCCAGCCTGAAGAATAGGAAATGAAAAAAAAAATCTTGATTAGCAGAATAAAAGATCATTTTGGTGGCTGTCAAGAACCTCCAAAACAGTTAGTTTTACCTTCTGGCAGTGCAATAAAAAAACCCAACCAACTAAAAAAAAATTCACTGGCCAACACCCTGGCAACACTTTACTAGTATGGCAACATTTTACTAATAGAAAGTCTGAGCTTCATTCCAATATGAAAGAGATAAAAATCATCATCTCAGCTCACAGAAATCCAAACTGAGAGCACCATTCATTGTCACAGCCTTAAAGCTCTAATTTAAGTAGCTGACCAGCCACTTAACATTTCTACAACTGAAAGTACTTTACATGTTACACTTCTGCTTCAAAGCACTTTTCTTTAATTATTCTCTTTAACTCTGCATCTCTCTCTCTTTCTCTAGCCCAAGGATGACAGTTTTATTAAGAGCAGATACTAACTCTGGGAATCAGCTTCGAAAGTTTAACACAAAGGAAATGGAGATGAATGGTCTATTTCCATAATAACAAGAGAGCTGACTTGCTATGGAAAGCCCCATAGTCCCTCATAAGTAATTACTTTTGTCCTGTGCCACACTTGAAACCCAACACAGAGCAGGTTTCCTCAGGATCTTCCACTGGGTTCTCATCCACATCCAGCTCATGGCTAGGAAAAAACACAGATGACAAAGTTACTTACTCTGAAAAAACCAATAATTTTACAGCTATAGCACTAAAAATCTCGCGTACTGAAAACATTTAAATGTGGGCTTCAAGTAAGTTCCTCCACACACTGCTGAAACCAAATTAAGCATAAAACACCACTCTATTCATGTGCATGAATTTTTGGTTTGGTGTTTTTACCCAATTCTAATGACAAACGCCCTTCTACTGGGGTTATAATATTCCAATTAGTCTGAATGACCTCTTAAAATATTTAATATCAAGCCCTACATGATGAAGACAGTGTTTGCTCATCCTGTTTCCAAATTACCTTCATCATCTATCATGACATCTATATTATTATCTATTATTGATGCTGTGGCAACAGAAAAATACTAGAATAAAACTGCTACATAATCAGCAGGTAACAATTCCACCCACTCCTTCACGTCTGAGTTTGCAAATTTATTACAAAGGAAGAGCCATCTCAGCATCTTTGAGACTATATATTTTTCGAGGAGAAAGAAAAAATCTGTGACAAGAAAGATACTGGCTATTTTACGACTGCCATAGCTCTGAGCATTATACCAGCAGCATTCAATTCATTTGAACAATGCAAATTATTTACTGTTGTTCTGGTACTGTCTATAGTAATTAGACTTAAATAAGCAAGCTGCCCTAGGCAATTTAACAATCTTGTATACTTCAGTGGCACAAGAACAATTCCATCACCTTGTACAGTCATCAAGGCCACACACTGTTTTCATAAAGCACTGGAAGGGAGGAAATATTCACTGCTTGTTGCGAGGCAAAGCAATAAGCAGTGATGGAAGACTATGTGGCTTTGTACTGACATTTTAACTCACATCCTCAATCAAAGGTATAGTTAGTATAAATCAGAAGGCTCCTGGAGCTGGACTTCCTGAGAAACAAGCTGATGTAAATTTCATGACTTGCCTTCTCTTTACTTTGACATGCCTGTATTCAGGAGGCTCTTCATCCTCATCTTCATCTCGGTCATGAAGCAGCAACTGCTTTTTTTCATTTGAATTCGAGCTACGTGACTCCTGCACACCTAAAAAAAGATACATCATATTTTCCTTCTGCATATATCAATTCCTTATTTCCCGTCCCCAAAGCACCCCTGCAGCAACAGCTAGTTAGTGTGCCAAACACATATCTTTACCTGCCCTTGTTTGAGGGACAACATACTAATAAAGCTTCCACTATTACACTGTAGTGTTAACAGCCTTATGCAGGACCAACTTCAAATTCTCTCATCTGTCCAAGAAAAATAAAATGCCTACAAGGTACAAAATTTGAAACAGTTTCCTCCTTGTGTGTAAAATTTTGTTTCCATCTCATTAGCTATACAACGATATTCACACAGATTTAATAAGAGAAGATTTAAACACTCCTCTAATTTCTTTTTGGAAAGGAGATTTTCTTTTCACCTCTCCCATTCCAGCTCGACTGTAGGTTCAAGATAGGACCACAGCTGCTTCTTCCTCTCTTAGAAAGTCACTAGCAGCACTCAAGTCTCGGCTGCAATATCAAGACTAAGATAAATAATGAAATATGCACTAATAGTGCTCTCTCACCAATTTCTGTAGTACGTTTGAAGATTTATGAAGTACACGTTATGTTAAAATCACTTTCGACTGAAGAACACATTCAATATACAGGTTAGAGATGAGAAATCATCCAAAGAACCAGAAGGAAGAAAAAGGAATCAAGTACACAATAATTCCACAAAATACCTAATCAACTTTCTAAAAATGGCATAATACAGACATGCCTTTGTTTCTTACATACCTAGAAAATTCTGATAATCAACTTTATCTGATTTTGTATTACCTGACTGGTTAACACTTTTATTTTCACAAGATGCTGTCCTTTTCCTGCTTCCTCCATCACAGGGCTCCTTCTGGCTTCCACTGTCGGATGAACTCTGTTCTTCAGGATCTTTGTGGGCTACTGTTAGAGTAGCACTGCTCTGCTCCACTTCCTCCAAATTCAGATTTAAATTACAAATCCCAGAGATTATTTCACTGTGGGGCTCAGCACTTGAAGGGAGTATTTCCTCACTTCTGGTGTTGGAAGGAGACAGCTCCAAGCTCAGCACTTTGCTGTGCTCAGGTCCTGGGCTCACCAAGTCCATTTCTCCCGAAAGACCAGTCTGCTGTGTAACCCCATTAACTTCCACCTTGTCACCATGTGAGCTCTCAGTAGTCCATCCTTGACTTGTCCAGTACTGAAACTGTTCCCAATAATACCAGTACAGTTCACTATAATGCTGCTGCCATTCTTCCTTAGTATCTGGACTATTCCAAGGCTCAGAGGCTGCGATGGCCTCAGACAATGAGACCTCCTGGTGCTTTTCCAACCAACTTTGCCAAAGAAGGCCCTCTCCATATTCGCTCCAGTACTTCTCCCATTTTTCCTTAAGGTGACTGGGTAAAGCCTCACTTGCAAGGCTTTCTGAACTTTCACAGTTCCCTTCAATTACAGCCTGAGGTTTGCTGCTCGTCTCACGTTGCTCTGTAGCTTGGGCCAGCTCACCAGAAACAGACTGGATACAACCACCACAAGCTTCGTCATGGCATTCCTGCCCCATTTTATCCTCCTGTTTTTGCTGTAACTCTTTTTTCTTCTTCTTTTTCTTTTTCATAATCTTCACGTTATTTTTCTTTCTGTAATTTTCTGTTGCCTAAAAGATAACGGAAAAACACAGTTAGAAGTCCACAATATATATACAATCTTGTCCTTTCTCCAATCACACTTCTGTTTCCATCGGAACCCTCCCTCTAGTGCAACCCTGCTGTTAGCTTTCTCCCCAGAAAGGCTGTAGAACTTTTGGGCCTGATAGGGCCCTGCTACGTAACCTTGACTGACACTTCTGAGGAAGCTGTGAGAAAGAGCTGTAAGAAAGTCTACAGAAACACACACACACACAAAAAAGCAGAATTATAGACAGAAGTGGGGCTGCTGAGAGTGAAGTCATTAATCGCCCAAGGATTCAGAAGGAAAGACATCAACAAGAAACACTATAAAATCCTAAAGGGAAGTTGGTCAGGAGTTGAAGGGTTGAGCTCAACAGAAAAATAGTATCTTGGTAACATCAAGGGTCTGTTTTATGGGACTGTGGTGGCTGACCCTTACTTTCACCTGGTATCTGTCTGGCCAGCAAACACGGTTCAGTGTCTTATTAGGATAGTGAACATAATGCTCAACCTCATATAATGTTAAATCCTTGCTATTTTTGGGTGCTGTACACAAAAAAAGCACCACTTTATACTCAAAAACTCTGTAAATCCTACAGCTGAATCTCTGTGTGTCTTGAAGACATTGACCCAAAAGAGGGGAGCTCTATCTTTTCCATCCCACACTAATCTCCAAGTTGGCTAACAGAAATACAAGTAAACAACAACCTGCTGCCTGAACAGGCAGCCCTTTCATTCGTGCAATACAATCATTTCACTTGTTACAACAAACTCAGCTGCTACAGTTGTCTGGTGGAACAGAAGACAGAAACCCGTTACTGAAAGGAACACTAAGGTGACTTGTTGGTTTCACCAATTACAACTCCACCTGTTTCAGAGGGGCCTCCTGTGATGACAAAACTCATATGGGTAAAAGACTGTAAACGTACAGATATTATTCCAAATGCCCCATCAGCTGCAATCCTTAGTTTTTATTACACTGATAAAAGCATAAGGTGGCCTCTACAGAAGTTAGAACTGAAGAACTGGCATTGATCTTTCACCCACATCCCTCATGTCACATTAGTACACACAGTCCAAGGCACAATGCTTAGTAGTAATCTAAAAAGAAAATGTATTTTTATCCCATTCAATTTATTTGCATATTACTACGCAGCAACAAAAATTGCACATATACTTTGGGCTTGAAGTTGGACGCCTGTATGATCTATTTATAAGTTATCAATTAAAATCACATACAAGTTTCTCCTATTTACTTACAAATTAATGAGGTCAGAATCATGCAGTGCTCTGCACAAAAGTACTGTCTTACTGTCAAGGAGGTCTGTATTCCATAAAGTGGATGCTGTGAATATTGCACTGTCTTCTTCTCATCTGTGTAAACTTCAGGCCCCTTCTAAAGCCCAAATGCCCCTTATGGTAAGCAGAGCACCAAGGCCTCACTCCTGCCTTTTGGAACAGCCTGGCTTTATCAGCTGCAAGGGGGATTTGAAAAACTAGCTGTTTACATTGGTATCAAAAGCTAAATGGTTAAAGCAGACAGTGTGAAAACGCATGCTCAGACTGGAGTGTACTACTGGTCCTGATATGCACCATCAGCTTTAGCACAGCTCTTTAAATCAGGTCTCTCTAGTCATGAGAGCAGTATAGCTATGGAAGCACTAAGCACAGCCTTGACCCTGTTTAGTCCGACTGGCAGGTGAGTTCTACAACCTGGACAGACCAAGGTGCTGTGTGCTGTTACCAGGATGCAATGTAGGCAGCTTAAAGGCAGCTCAGATACACTTCCATGAACTGCCATCTCAGAAATAACTGAGAGGAGGCACATCCCTGGGTCTGGAAACACAACACAAACAGAACAAATAAAGCACGTAAAGATTTACCACAAAGTCCTTGTGAGCTGACTGCGAACCAAACTGAAGAGGCAATCCCATGCTCTTCATAAGCTCAGCTTCTGAGTCTAGTTCAACTTCTTCCAGGTCCAGGGCATGATTAGTATCCACCTTTAATCTCACATTGGGACAATGGTTCTCCTCCCCAGATGCTTGTTCTTCCCCTGTTAACAAGTTATATTCATGAATATAATCTGGTTCTGACATCTCAATGCCACAGCATGGCACACAAAAAATAGCAAACAGCCTCTTATATGCTTCCTTTCTCTTCTAAATATCTTCCTCATAAATTTCTGCATAACTATCAGTAGGAATCAAATACACTGGACTGGGTCTGTCTGGAAAGGAGTTAATGCTCTCCATAGCAGCCTCTATGGCATTGTGTTTGGGATTTGTGGCTGAAACGCTGTGAAACACTGATGTTTTGGCTGCTGCTGAGCAGTACTTGCACAGGCTCAAAACTTTCTCTTTGCCCAACTCTGCCCTCCCCAGCAAGCTTGCACTTCTATCAAATTGTTAAGCAACAACACATGTATATAAAATTACAAATATTATTGAGAAAGTAGGAACTGTATAGGGATGGAAATTATAAAATCAAAAGCTCTTGACTCAGTTGATAATATTGAAACATTCAAGGTTTTTGGTTTGGTTGTTCAGGACATATTTACTGCCAAACTATCACGCAACACGAGACCTTTCCATTTTTAGCTGATTATTCTCACCACAAATCACTCATATATGCACAAAAACATGGTTTACAATCTCCTTCTTTCACTCCTTTCCCATTGCCTCCATCTAATCTGTGCTATTAATTATCAGCTTCTATTTCTGCTCAGACTTCTTTTCAAATCAAGCTATTATGCTGCTGGATCTACCAACATAGCAATGATAAAAAGAGATACCAAAAGAATTATGTTCAGGTAGGCAAACATGAGGAATTCAGGAGATGGAGTAAGGGAGTGGTGCTGAATTTGTTAGAGTATACACAATGATAATTCCTAGATCACAAGCATGCCAAGTGAGAGACTTACTTTTCTGGTCCTCCACATATGATTCATTGTATATAAACAAATCATAAATGTCCCCATAAGTGCTATTGCTTCTTCTCTACTTCTGGCTCAGCAGATTACCTAGCAACAGCTAATGTCCTTGGCTTAGGTAGAGACAGCAGGAGACAAACATCTAGGATCCATAAACCCTCCATTATGCAATTAATTTTGAATTAAGTCGAAATTATGATCTAAGACCAGGTCAGGGACCTGTGATATAAACTGTTCCATGCACCAGGTGAATATTAGGTGAAGTGGTAAAGTCTATCTGGTCAGGAATAAGCACCCGGTCTGACACAAACTTCTACATCAAGATTACGATAACCTGAAAGCTATGCAAGTGCTAAGTTATTATTCACATCTATCCCCATAGCAAAAGTACTGAAAAACAACACAGAAATAGGAACAACTCAAATAACCACACTTTAATAACTCACTTTAAGAATAACTGCACATCACATTGCATAATACATTGCATTACCTTACCTGTACTGTCATTGTCATCTTTGACATAAAACCCTTTTAATCCCAGTTTATATAATTTTCGATCTCTGTAAAAATAAAGATGGACACAGATGCAGAAAGTCACCATTGAAACATTTTTTTTTACAGTAAAAACAATCATTCAGTGGAAAAAACCTCCCCAGGGATGCAATAAAATCCCCATCACAGGACGTTTCAAGATGAGACTGGATGGGGTACTTAAACTCTTCTAGGCTCCATTCCCATGAAAAGCTGGACCAAGTGACCTTTGCAGGCCCCTTCCCACACGGGCTGCCCTGGGACTCCGGACACGCGAAACAAACAGAAAGAAACAACATCTTGGAAAAGGCAACGCTTCAATTAAAGTCTGACGGGAAAGCCCGTAGAAGCGACGTTCAGAAAACGCTGCAGCTACGCAGTACACTCCGCAATTAAATTTTCTGGTCCTCCTCTCGTTGAGAGAGCGGCTGCTCCCCTGCGGATGGGCAGCGGGAACGGGGCGGCGGGCGCGGGCTCCGGCAGCGGGATCGGCGTCTGGGGCTCCTCTCTCCCTTTTCTGCTCCCCCCACCAGCGATACAAATGACCTGTCGGGGTCCTTCTGTGCACAGCCCCGCAGAGCCCGCTCCACTTGCAGCCCCTCGCCGCAGCGGCGCGGCCCTTCCCGCCCGCCC
>VZTG01002328.1:528884-558086 GCA_013397845.1 Melanocharis versteri | reverse complement strand
CGCCGGGGGCGGTGCGGTGGCCTGTGCTCTCGGCGACCCTCGGTGAGCGGTGCCAGCGTGTTGGTGGCGTTCAGAGAGGGTGGAAAGGAGCCGGGGAAAAGGCGTCGCGAGGAAAATCTGCGTCAAAAGATGCAGCAGCCAAAGTCTCGTAAAAACGGGAGTGGGAAACAGAAGTGGAAAGCCTGAGCAAGGCGTTTTTTTGGAGTAGCGGCTGGAGCAGAATCATAGAAGCACGGAATGGTTTGCGTTAGAGGGGACCTTAAAATCACTTTGTACCAACCCTTCTGCCGTGGCCAGAGACACCTTCCTCTCGACCAGGTTGCTCAAAGCCCCATCCAGCCTGGCCTGGGACACTCCCCGGGATGGGGCATCCACAGCTTCTCCGGGAAACCCCGGTGCCTCACCACCCTCGCAGTGAGGAATAACAGGAGGGCTTAAAACGGTGAGGGAATGGGGACGGGGTGGGCAGAGAGAGTCAGAATGAACACAAAGCCTGGTGAGAAAAGGGGCCTGGGAGGAGGCAGGGTGAGGCAGGAAGGTGGGAATGAGGCTCTGAAGGCAGAGGTTGGGCGGGTGGGGAGGAAACCATTGGGAAGCACCCATGTGTGATAGGGTATAGTGATACAGATAACCATGCTTTGCTAGCAGATTTCTTTACTGTGGGGTCTTGCTTCAGGCAGCAGCTCAGGATATAACCTGGGAAAACACCACTGAGAGACCTGACAGCTTGAGAGAGTTGGAGGGTGTTTAGAATAGGAGGTTGGTTGGAGACAAGGGAAGGTGCAGTGATGAGCAGACCACAGGATCCTGCCCTGTAGAATCAGATTCTATCCTTTTCTCTACTGCAGAGAATTTATATGATGGTGCTCTAGGTTTGGGAGATTTCCTACATGAAACACTGGGTGATGGACTGTTCAGCTCTACTTAGATTACTTAGAGTTTATCTATAAAATGCTTGAAATTCATATCTCTAAAGGCCATTACAAAGCCTGCCTTGACATAACTGGGACAGGATTTTTCAGATAAAAATTGTCGACTTTGGCATCTCTTCTTACCTGCTAGCCTGCTTAATGGACAGTGGAAGAGTATGAGAAAGAAATGTATCCCTCATATCTGCCCCACTTTTAGTCCCTATCCTGGTTTCGACCAGGACAGGGTTAATTTTTTGCAGTAGCGCTAAAATGGAGAATACCATTCCTAAACTGAAACAGGCCCTCAGGAATCTATTTGTTTTTGACAAGCTGGGATACTGGGCTTTATGTTACCTGCATTCAATGCACCATGATGAGCTGTGCAGTTTGTCTGCTGAGCTATCTTGTTCCGTTTGCATCAGTGTATTTTAGGTAGCAAGGCTGTACAGCCTCATGAGGGTGCAAGATGTCCTCAGGATTTATAAGACATTTCATATAGAAAATATTCTAAGAGGAGTTTGGAGGCAGAAGGATGTTCAGGTGACAGTAGCACAAATACAACAACAAATTCCATCCACTTGCGAAAAAGATCTTAAAATTACTGTATCCTGAATCATGCACCATCTTACATCTGATGCAAACAAAAGTATTAAATGGCGACATTAGGCAGGACTTGAATATGTCTATCACTACAGTAATTAAATACTTCAGAAATACAGGGAAAGATTGCACCAGTTCTAGCATTCATGTGGGTATAACTGCATCTGCAATTAGGCTGATATATCACCTTCATATTTCAAAAGTGAAGATGGAGTAAACTGAAAACCTTTCAACACAAATTGTTTAGCAACAGCCAAATGCTGTGCATAAAAGTTGAATTGTGAATTGCAGAATATTTTGAGAATTATGATACTCCTTAAGGAAACAATGCTACGTTTTTAGTGAAATGCAGAGAATGCTATTGTGTAAGAACAAGATACCTCTTCTTTTATAATATTGCAGCCCGATATCCTGCAGCCTGCAGGAGCAGCCACCATCAGGTAAGGCTAGACCTCTGCGGGAATGCCTCCTAGCACTCTCCCATTCCTCAGCCACCTGCAGCTGACGGCATATGTTTTCTGCCTGTTTAGTAAGACAGTGGATTTCTTCTCATGATACTTGTCCAGTTTACCCCACAGCTGTTGCATAAGAAGTAACCTTTTTCATTTTGGACATGGCTTCTCCCAGCGTCAAATAATGCTTCCCTTATTAGAAGAATGAGTGAGCAATCAATCCATACAATCAATCCATACTCAGCTACTGTGCTGGTGGATTTTATAGATGTCAGTCCTATTCCTTATAATCTTTTCCAAGATGATGAGCCCTGGCATATCCAATGTTCCTCCTCTGGGAGCTGGTCTATACTTCTGGTTTTCCCCATTACTCTCTTTTCTAGTTGTACTATACCCTGCTAGAGATACCCCCTTCAGACCACGACTGCACTGATAGGCCTGACCTAGGCAGGGCAATGCCCTTGGGCTGTGATTTCTAGCATACATGACTTTAAAATGTGACACTTAAACTAGCAAAAAGATGCTTGTGACAACACTTGTTTCACCTTAGGTTGCACTGGCAAATAGCATGCTTAAATTAAAGTAAAATAAGCCATCCTGAAAAAATTTCCACTGATGAGATGCTACTGATTTAAGAAGTCATACGTAATGAAGCTAGTAAAAGTTTGCTCTTGACAAGGAGCCTGTTTTATAGGAAGACAGTGGACTGCTTCCCACTGAGTTGGTACAGGGTTGGTATGTCCTTCTAGAACCTGGCATGATTTACCTGGTCCACGTGGATGACACCAAAGCAACCTGCATTGCTGTAGCCTGTTCCCCAGGCTACCTGCCCTTCTCTGCCCACCCTTGCTTTCCTCTGGTACGTCCTGTTCTGAAATGTTTCTTCACTACTCCCCCACCTCTTTCTGTTTCTTGCTCCTTGCTCTCACACACAGTCGTGGGGCTCAGCTTCAAAGCCCTTCTTGGACCTATCTGTTGGGGGTTTTTTTATATATCTTAGGTGGTATAAAAGTAGAAGATCTCCCCTCTGCAGTGATCCTGGCTTTGCTGCCTGTGATCTATGCTTCTCAGAAGGTGACCTTGCCTCCCAACTGGCTTTAAAGCTTTTCATTATTTTCCTTTTAAATCCCTTTTCAAAGCTAACTTCCATGACAAATACTGACCAAATAATGACAATATGAAGGAATCTGGGAATAACATCCTTAGCTATTAAAAATAAAACAAAAGCAAATACATGCAATGTTTATAAAATAGAACATATTCTCGCAGTAACTCTTACATGCTCAAGTAATTCTGAGCTCCACCCTTACATTCACATCTCCCTTACCATGTAAGAATAGTGCTGGACAAATAAGGCAAGTATTTCTAAGACAAGATGAAGCTTTTTACATATTTATGTAGGAACTCATAGAAAAGAGCTTTCACTGTTTCCTTGAAGGAAATTATTGGATTAGATATGTATCTGAATATAATTTTAAAAAATCAAATAATTTATCAACATCTCCCCTTATAAGCAGATTATAAGGTTAAGAAATTAAGAACAGTATTTAAACAGAGTAAAATTTTCTAATTTACATGTCTTTAAAGACAAATAATTCTATCACCTTTATGTGGTGGATAAGCTGAGAGAAATATCTGAGAGTGTTTAAGTCAATGCATTGCATTCTCTCTTAGCAGGAAGGGATAGGTAAACCTGAATTCCTTAAGTGAAAATCTCTAATCTCTGTAACTCGAAAGAATTGATTCAGCTGAAGTATCTGGACAACTTTCTGCAACCTGTGCCCTGGTTCTGGGGGATCAAAATGCCAGTTACAATGGTCTTTGTACTTGAATTTTTTGTTCCTGGTGCTCTGTACCTTTTCAATCTTTAGCTTCACGCTTATAAGAGAAAGGATGGCTTGAAGGGGCATTACTCCTATGAACTGTGGACCAGAAAGTGGCAAATGGTGACATCTGTGGAACTTGTATGGAAAATTATGGCAAGCTAAGTGAGAGTTTTTTCTTCTAGCTTAAAAATAGTGTCTAATAAAGAGGAGAAGATGGAGGACCTGTCACTTTGCCAGCTGCAGATGTACCCAAAAGGACATACAATTGGATTAGGCTTCAGGGACACTCCAGTCCTCTCAAAAGGTGTTGGGCAATGTACAAATAACCAAATACTCAAAAACTATTCATCACTTGCGGAATTAGAGGTCTCACAGTAATATCTCCTTTACACTTTTCTTGGTAAAGATGAGAGTCCACTAAGCAAATGCAAATTGCAAGGTCAGGGTTGTTTGACATAAGATTTTGTGACCATCTGTGAGAGAGGGGTTTTTTTATTGTGTCAAAGTCCCCTTTGACAATTCGATATGACTGATCTGGCACATGAGAAAGCAACTTTTTGTGGCAATATTTTCTCAGTGAGAATTAAACTCTGATCCTCCTGAAAACTTTGTGCTTCTAATTTTTGTTCAGCTTTTATTTCAAAATACATAGAATCATTTAGGTTGGAAAAGATCACTGAGCCCAGCTATTAACCTAACACTGCCAAGCCCACCACTAAACCATGTCCTATGTGCCACATCTGCAAGTCTTTGAAATACCTCCAGGGATGGTGACTCAACCACTTCTCTGGGAAGCCTGTTCCCATGTTTGGCAACAATTTCCATGAAGAAGTTTTTCCCTAATATCCAACCTGGACCTCTCCTGGTGCAGCTTGAGGCCATTTCCTCATGAAGGAAATCCCAGCTTGAACATGAAGCCATCCCAGATAGATTGGGTATTATTTTTAAATGGTAGATGAGCCAAACTAATGTTTAAAGAGACACAGAGCAAACATGGTATCCAGATAGGTTATTTAAGTCTGTTTCTTACTATACAGTGCATTTTCGATCTCCTAAGTGCCTTCTTAAAGACACCTTAAGTCTCAGCCTTCTAGTAATGGGCAAAATCCTCTAATTACGTTGTAGCTGTACTCAGATTGTGTCATTAACCAAATCTGTGGGAGATACAGGTTCTTGTAATGATTGTGGTTGCCTTAGCTATGATGGGTTGTTCAGTATTTGCAATTACAGTGAAACAATAATACTGTTAAACAGTAATTACTTCACTTTCACAGAGTGAAGCGGAAGTGCTTAAGAGAAAATCTATTAGAAAACAATAATAAAAGGCACTTCAGCCACAGCTCCACATTCTGTGATTCTAGAACAGAATATGAATTTTAATTGCGCTTATATTTATACAGTAAAGGGCTCTGGGTTTCTTTGTTGTTATTTTGTTTGCTTTTGTTTTGTTTTGTTTAATGTGTATGCATTTTTTGTGGTTTGGGGTTTTTGTATTTTTTCTTCTTTTAGT
Source organism: Melanocharis versteri (assembly GCA_013397845.1). NCBI lineage: Eukaryota > Metazoa > Chordata > Aves > Passeriformes > Melanocharitidae > Melanocharis > Melanocharis versteri. The sequence goes on along the minus strand of VZTG01002328.1, from coordinate 552,787 downwards.
GATGTCTTTTCTGTTTCTTTTTCTGCACAAACCAGGTCAAATTGCCGCAGAATAGATAATTGGTTTGATGCAGCACTGGGCAGTCCCACAGGTTGTTGCTGGCATCTTTAATTCCTGCATAAAGGATCTTCTAGCTCACAGTTGGAGGCAAAAGTCAGAAAGACTACAAAGCTAACAGATAACTATTTTAATGCTTGTACTGCGGATTTGATTGTTCCTGGTTCCATATGTCTTCACAGCACAAATGAACAGTTGATGGTGCTTGCTGCTGTCAAAGCACCTTTGAATCATGTGGGAACTGTAATTAATTGGAACTGTACCTGTTTGGTCTTGCCAGTTATCAGACACTGTTAGCCTAATACTTCTGTTTCTGCCCGGTGTAGTCTTGGGTTTAACTTTCTTTATTCCTTCTTTTTTTATGGTAGTAAATGCAGATAAATCATATCCAGTTCCATAGCTCTAGCTAAATAATGGGTCAGATAATTTATTTGACAAATGGCCACTATTCATTTGCACCTTTGGAAGTGCTGCTGATGTAGTTTAAGCCAAAGAAGGCCACATAATAGGACTGTGATTACATCAGGGACATCTTAAAAATTAGTTTGAAGATATGTAGCTTTTATTCTTCTTAATCATAAAACTTATTGATCATGTATTTGGGTTTTTATATATATTCCTATAAGTAAGTTTTATAGTGCTTTATTGGAGCTCTGTTTTCCAATATAGCTCTGAAAATTATAACTTTATGTTTCTCTTGTTAGTTATTACCTTTCATTTGTGGATTTGTGGATTTTTTGGCATTGTATGAGAGCCCTAATCATAAACCCATTATACTGAATAATGTCTACATCTCACTGAAAAAATTGTTTCTAATCTAAATAGTGAGAAGCAATTTTGCGTGAAGAATGCAAGGCTTTTTATGCTTTCAAGCCAAAAGTGGTGTCAAAGAAAGACTATTCAAAGGAAATGGCCATAGGCAAGTGTTTTGAGAAACCATTAATTTTCACCTCCACAGCCACCACAAATCACAAAACAAGATCCTGCTGGTTTAAGTAACTGCAGGGTAACAAAACTAATGTAACGGATCTGACCTCCCAAGAAACAGGGTGGCAAATTAGGGACGTGCCCTTACATATCTGCAGTAAAGCAGTTTAATGTTAGTCCTTCCATAATAGAAAGGAGGTCTTCCATACAGGGATCTTCCTCTGAAACTGAGCTTATTCCTGCTGAGGTCCTGATCTGCAGATGCAAGGATGTCCTTGGTGGGCTGGCTCCTTGCTAGAGCTTCATTTTAGGTTGAAAACTTTTGGTGACCAGTAGCTTTATTATTTTCTTTCTGTTAAATTCATAACGATTATATGTGTATTTCTTTCATGGGACATTTGAATTATATGTTTTAAATTTATTTGCCGTGTTTCATGATTAATATTTTCAATAAAATTCTAGGGGGATGTGTTGTTTCTCTGGAACTAATTATTGAAACCTCTTGCTTTCCAGCTCACACTTGAGGATCCAAAAGCTTTAGCTACATTTTACTTTTCAATTCTTTTGTTGAACAGGAAATTTTTATTTCATTTGACTCTTTCTGCACTCTCTCAGCTCATCAGTTATTTTTAATTTCTTTAGTTATAGCATGACAACTATGAGAAATTAGAGACTGTTCATCTGGGAGGTATTTTCCCAGGTTCAACGTCTGGTCTGCAAACTACACCAGTGCATGTGAAAAGAGACTACCTATTGAAACAAAATTTGGAAATAAGAAATTTCCTTTCTGTAATACAAGCTCAAATTAGGGTGACAACATAAAGAAAGGACTGGCACAGGAATGCACAGGACTGCAGCCAGCAACTGTCTTTGAGATAATTAGAGCATCAAGAAGAAGCATGTTAACTTCTAACTACATTTCTGCTAGGAAATGAAATAGTCAATCATCTGAGTTAAAGACCTATTGTAACTTGAGTGCAATTCAGGGGTACTTAAGCTAATTGCTCATTGTGTTTTTAATAGCATATGACTTTTTTAACACCAGGGACTGCGGCAGGCAAGACTTGTTTCACTTAAGTGGTTTAACTTGGATCAGGATCTAAGTGGTTTACTGATTTATTAATGACACATAATTAGCTGACAGTCTGAACTTCACCTTCTGGATCGATATCAACAGGCCAATAGATAAACCAGAGTGCAAAACACTTGCAGGATGTTAAAAAGCACCTATAAATTGCTAAACTCCCTAATCCCCACCATTTCTAGTCCCACAGGAGCACACTTAGGTGTGCACACCCCTCTCTCTACAGGACAGGGGGTGACAAGTGCACTCCTCTCTCGAGGCCATGCATGTTCTCCTGGTGGAGAGGAGGTTGCTGTGTCTTTATGTGCACCAGTGCAGCTCCCTGCTGCCTGCTAGTCCGTATGCTGGTGGGAAGGCACTCCATGGGCTCCAAGCTGTGGGTTCTTCTGCTGTCGTACCCCATCCTGGGAGCATACAGGACATGATGGCAGCAGAGTGACTCCTGGCAGCATCTGAGGCAGGGATCAAACTGCTGTGCTGAGTGCCGTCCACTCCCACGTCTCACCCCACAGTCACAAGTTTCCTTCCATTTTTTATACTTCTCAAGCTGACTCTTTTCACAAAAGCCTGTCGGTAATCCCCTGATTGCTGCTTAATCCAACGGATCCCTATTGTAAGCAAACACTGTCATTCATTTCCTGTTTTGGGATAACCTTCTCTCAGATTGGGCAGTTTTGGGTCTCCTGTCTTTACATGCTCTTTCCACTCTCCTTTCATACAATGAGTTACTATTCAAGACAGGTCCATCAGGAGGTTGTGTTACCTTGAAACTCAACTGGTATAAAATTACTGTTTATGTTTTTGACAGGTGAGGAGTTTCATGGGGGTGGAAGAAACACCAGATGGTCTGTCACTCACCATGGAGACATCCTTAGTGACTCCTACTTCATTGCTGGTTTGCCCAGCATGAGGCACAGGCTCTGTCACTCCATAGCTGGTCATCTCACAGTTAAAAAGCCAGGGAAATATTCTCATTGTATGAGACGATGCTAAGTAAGAAGTAATTTAGATTAAAATATTTTTATGAAACTCACAGATAAATATGTACCTACAGTAATTCTGGTGAGAAAAGAGTGACATAAAGGGACAAACCAAAGGGGGTGTTATCTCAGTCTGTTTAGCCATGACCAACTGTAGCTAACCAAGACTGAGGAAAGAAAAAAAGAATAAGCCGTATATGCTATAGTAGGTCCCCATATAAACTTGATTTATAAATATTCTGAAGCCAGGCCACCACCAGGGAGACAGGCTGGGTAGGGAGGTCATACCAGGATGCCCAGTGCTGCTCCCCTGAACTTTGCAGCAGATGGTGGAAGAGGCCAGAGTGGAGGATGGAAGGATCTGAGCAGAAACACCCTCAAGACAGGGTGTTACCAGCCTTGAAGGGGGAACGTCTCCTGCCTGGCCTCTTGGGCTCTCCCTCCCTTCTGAGGCTCAGATCAGGTTATGAGAGGGCTCTGATAAAGTGATGGACATGGGAGGATTTCTGGAAAAAATGAGGGGCCATGGCACTTGGGCACACAACAGACATCTTCAAGTGCATAAATAAAGGACTTTGAAGTAGAGGAAAAGTCTGAGACAAAAGCAGGATCTTTCACACCATGTGCAAGTACCATGGGATGCTCTGGGTGAGGTATCATTTGAATCTATGGTGTCAGATAAAGTGAGTGACATCTTTATGAATCAGGGAAGTGCAATAGCTGATATAAAAGCCTGCAAGTGACATCCTGCTAATCTTCAGGGATTCCTATGTAAGCGACAAGAGATTGGACCACCAAATGGATTTTTAATACGAAAATAAATCAGACATGAGCAGACTATTCTGGAAACACCACCCTTGCAGCATTTCAATAGATTTTTGCAATGAGCCTTGCAGTGCTAAGACCAGAATAAGAAGAGATATAAAGCTGACATCAGATAAATAGCATAGCAGTTCATGATATTTTTTTCCTTTCAAAGCAGTTCTGTGCATATAGGTGCTCCACTTTCAGCATTTAAAGAAAAATCCTAGAAAGTGATTTTTCACTGTGCAGTTCACTCAGCTCCCTTGCTGTTGTCAATGGGATTAGGGCTGTCTGTACTAGAGTACTGGTAGCTCATGAGTTTCTGCAAGCGGGAGGGGTTTTGCCAATGACTTTCAAAGGTCTTTTCTGATAGTGCAATAATATCAGGTGTTACTACAGTGACTGTAGGGAAATTACCATAGTTTCTGCTACTTATTTGTTCCCAGTAGGATTCATTTATGTCAGCTCCTTTTACCTGTCAAAGCCTTAGCCATGTTCTTTTATTGCCTCTCACTTCCTTTTTTTTTCACCTAACACTTCTTCATACCTGTGCCTTAGCATAGTAAATCCTACTATTTATTAATGACATTCTTAGTTGTAATCGCTGTTAGCAGTCCTGGCCTTCTTCCCAGGATACTTTTGACTTCGTTCATTTTGAAAAAGCACTTGCAGGAGAACTGTGCAGCTTTGAACTTGGTGTTCAGAAGTTAAAAACAAAGAAAGAGCCGCAGTGCACTGGGCTGTAACCTGCTGCACGACAGACTTCTTTAGAACATCCCTTTGGTTTTGTTAGCAGAATGCCTTTAAAATAATTTTGACTTGGAATTTCCAAATTAATATTAGTGCAGGTTTATAATGGCATATGTATTTTCATGCTTACTTTAAATGACAGCAGGTTAGAAAATAGACTTTCATTTTTGAAAGAACAACCGTGGAAATGTTCTTTCATATCACTGCCTTTTAAACTGTTAAGCGATATGTAATGAGTGACTACAACTTGTTTTAAAATAGCTTTGCTATTTAAGAATAAAAACATTTCCTGACCTTTATGGTTGTTTTTTATTAGGAATTAAATATGAAGAGATGTTATCTGGTAACAGATTCTTTTATACAAAAGGAAAGGGACGGTCTGGTATCATCTAGTTACTACATCTCCTTCCAAGGGAAATGTATGTTAGGTATTTTTCTGGAAAAAGTATTGCTTTGAGCTGGCCAAAGCATCTGCACCTGTGTTATGTTGCTAAAATGTCACCAAATACAAGATAATTTAACAATCTAAGGCAGTCTGTAACTGTTCAGACTTCTTTGTAAGCTTTAGAAGATGCTGCAGAAGTCTCTGAGAATTCTTGAGTTTTTGAGGTGAAAATGAAAATGCAGTCTTGCATGAGGCTTTCAGTCACAGTGCTGCCTAGAAAACAAACAGAAGGACTGTCCATAGGTAAATTGCCTTTTTTGCCATTTTTCTTAGTAAAGGATTTTCAAATAGTGTGTATGTTTTGCTTTTAGAATTGCTCCTTTATTAGGAGTCTTCCTTTACTTCCACATTTCTGAATTGAATGTAATTTTTTTTGGTCACCTTCCTCTGTGGATGCTCACTGTGCAATGCATCTTTCTTTTAATAATGATGACTGGAGGAAAAACCCCATGAATTTTAATACCTCTAATAGGAAGTAGGTTCCTGCACTCGGTTGTATTGTACGCAGAAATACTATGTTGGGCATAGAACAAGAGAGAAATAAAGTCTCAGGTGCAGACTTCTTAAGCAGCTTCTTTGCAAAGTGTAATGAAAAGTTTGATCACAAAAATGGGTAACTCTATCACTAGGACAATCTCTTGTGCTTAGCCTGTGACAATTTCATATTATCTTCTCAGTTTTCTGACTTCAGAATTATTCTTACTTGCTTCATGTGCTTGTTTATTTTGGTGTTATTTTTAAGTGTGAATTTAAATTCCAGATGATAGCATGGTAGATGTATTCATGTTTTCATAAGTTACACAAACTGGTGCTAAAAAAGCTGTTATTGAATTGGCTTGTAATAACTACACAAGTGTCACAGGAGCACTATAATCAACAAATTTTAGGCCTCTGTAATAAAATGAACACTACACAAGCAAAGCGTGCCATATGCTGTGCTTTTGGTTTTTCTTCACAGAATTTTGACCACATTGGCATTCTAAAATATTTGAGTGCCAAGACTCAGTGATAATTGTGAAAATTCTTGACTGCCCACTGAATCTTGACTAATGTGTGTTTTCAGTTACAGTGTCCTCAGCATGTTGTAAGGAGTTACGCGGTGGGGTGCCTTGCCTAAAGCTGTGATTTGAAGTTTTGCATTCTGAGCACCTGACCATTTATGAACAGCGTGATGCAGAAACCACACTGGAAGGACCTTTGCTTATGGCTTATTACCATGATGCTGTTCTTATAGATTATGGTTGATTTCTGCATTAACACAGCCTGCCTCTGCCACTCAGCAGCTGATCACTCTATCAGCAGGATAATAGGTAAATACTTCTGTGGTAAATAAGATGTTTAGAGCCTAAATTTGTAATCTAAATTCAGACACCAGCCTTCATACCACAATATGCAGGATGGATTTCCTGTTTTTCTGTTCAGTATTTCTTTTATGCTCAATTGAGACATAGACTTGTCAGCTGGAAGAATTAATTACTTAATTATTTTTACAATCATTTGATGTCAGATTTGCAAGCAAAGGTGTGCACCATTTTAAATGACCTTTTACATCAGCATGACAAATGGATTTCATATACAGTAATTAAATCATGCTACACTGCTGTGTACAAGCAGAAAAGGCAAACACAGGTTTTAAGAACTGTGCAAAGGAACAGAGGATAGCATAGCCTTGGCAGAAGAAAGAGGAGTTCAGAGACAACTTGCTCAAAGAATGACCCAGACAGGAGATTTAACTCAGCCCAAGGATTCAGGTTCAGGCTCTCTGTGACCTCAAGTCCAGTTTGGTGCATTACATTGGCGACGTAGACCTTTGAGAAGATTATTTTTGAGCTGCAAGAGACTACCTGAGCAACGGCCATGTAAGACAAGAAAAGTAATAAGACAGGCAAAGTGTAATTATTGAGGTGGCAATTGCTAGTAACTGAACAACAGAAAATAGCAAGAAAAAAATTAGGGAATTGAAAGAAAATAGTGAGCGATAGTGTTGCATGGTAGTCCCAGCTATTCATGCTTTTTGTTAACTAATAAATAATCGCTGGGTAATTTTTGAGCTGTTCCTAAAATCTCTCTGTAAATGATGAAATATGACCAAATCTAAAGAGTGAGAGTTAGTGATGGTCTCTCTATAACCTGCTGTATGTACATGAGACAGTCTCTTGTACATCCGAGTAGCTGGATTGGTTGGAAAGCTGTGGGAATTCTGCCTTCTGCCTTGTGATTCCTCAAGAGAGCAAAACAGACTTCTCTTTTACAGCATGAGCATATATCTGCATGACATAGGTATTTGCCCTTTGCAAGCAGATGTCATCTTAGAACCATGCCATGCCTCTACAGGAAATAACTGGTGGGTTTAAAACACTATGAGCCCACTTTTCTGTAGAATTACAGGGGACTTTTTTTATTTTTGCAAACAAACCATGTTCACACTGCACGTTTTTGGCACTGTGCCACTAATCTGCGTCAATTTTGTATGTTTGATTCTTTATCAGCTGGATTATCAGATATGTGATTGGACTGCTATTTCAGGATGAGGCACAAATAATCTAGTAATAATTAATATTATATGCATCTGCATCTCATATTGTTACAACTGACGTGTCCGTCATTTCTTCAGTTATGCCCTAGGACCAAAACTGGTTTTTGTTTGAGCTTTTATCCCTTCTTTATCCATTCTTCGATGAAGATATCTCAAGTAATTCATTATCTAACACTTACAGTGTACAGCTACCAAGTATAGCTCATTTACATATATAATATTATATTATATTATTATATATTATTATATTATTACTCAGTTTCAGTCAATATCTCTAAAAAATAGACCAATCAATTTATGTTCTCTTACACACAAAGATGTTCTTTAATACCAGGAAGGGAAATTGTACTTCTTGACATTTAGCAAGTGCATCCAGAAGAAGGCACAAACAATGTTTTTTCTTAAGAGTATTAGACATTCTGTACTACAATAGACCAGAAATTTCAGTTAGCCCAATATGCTCTGAGAGAGGCAATAGCAGATGCTATTCAGGAAGACCATGTCAGTCTGGCCATTTTCTCTCTTACCTGTGTGTTTCTGCAGCATGCAGAAATATTAGGAGTTTTACAGGGTATGTTTCTGCCTGTCCTGTTTAAGGACCAGTTATTCATGATTTTGTCTAAACCCTTTTTGAAGCCATTGATAACCTCTGCCTTCATGAGCTTCTTTGCTAGGGAATTCCAGAAGTCCAGTGCCTGCTGTGTAATCAAGTATTTCCTTTTATCTTTGTTTAAGCCAATCTCCTACTCGTTTCACTGAGCTTGCCTTTGTTCCAGTGCTGTGGGGTTGATGAAGAGTTCTCTGTTCACCTTTACTGCTGCCTTTACGATCCAATAAACCCCAACCACATTCCTCTCCACCTTCTCTTCTGCAACAGTTCTCTCAGACTTTTTTTGTCTTCTCAAAAGACAGATGTTTCATTCTCTTCATTATTTTAGTTGCCATTCCCTATGCCCTTTCTAACTTGACTATGCCCTTGTGAAATATGTCTACCCAAACTACAAAAATTATTCAAGATTTGGCTGCATCATACTTTTGCACCGGCACACAATGACACTATCTACCTTGTTTTCTAAATGCCAGTGAACAGTCACCTAATGATTTCAAACAACCATCAATGATAATGCCAGCATCTCTTTTTTGAATTATGAGTCAAATGTAACTTCCTTCAAAAGGCACTTCGCAACTGATCACAAACAATTTTAAATTGTTCGAATTCATCAGTAAAATGAGCTGTGTGGTTACTTAATCTCTGTGAATTATTCAAGGAACTGTCTCTAGAACTGATTTAGAACTGCTTCGTTCCAAAATTTTGAGAAATTAATATAGAGAATAAAATAAAACAGGACAAATGTTGCCAGAAGGAAAAATACCACCCTAATGACATTTCAGAATTTCATTGACAGATAGGAATCTTGATACTAGAAATGTATGCATTCTCAGTTGTTAAGAAACATGCAGGAGGCTGGTCTCTTAGGGATAAACATTGCCTAAACTTCAAGATAATATGGTGCAGAATGACGGTCTCATTGCACCTCCAGGTGGGAGTACCCGGATAAACACAGGGCCAGGGAGCTGTGTCTCAAAGACAAGCCTTTCCCTTATAATCTTATTAGTAAGAGGAAACTCCATTAAAACTGGAGGAGGTGGATATGCATAGCTGGTCATATCCTGTCTTGGCAATCAGATCTAATTTTAACTTAATTTTGTTGTGCTGTGGTTACCTAAACCAGCCTAACGTTGCATCCTGTAGCCACTTCTGCCAGAGGTAAGAAGTCCAGCATTTCTACACTTTTTGCTTACAGCCTTTGGTTTTCTCTACTTTAACCTTGCCTTGTGATCGAACTTAGGTAGAAATAATACATAGTGCAATTTGCTCTACTAAAATGTCTATTTCTGTTATTACTCGCCCTGCTGCTTTCTCTGAGAATGCTTTCCACTTGCTCTCTGGATCAGGTGCAGACCTTTTTGTGATTATATGGTACTTATCATAACTGGGTTCACAGTTCTGTGCTTTTAGATACTTATTAGGTCTCACACCTGGGGTAAAACAGACCCTGAAGAAGAGAGGAAACAGGGAGAGAGAGCACAGAACACACCACTGGCAAGTAGAATCAGGTATGAGTGGAAAAGTTGCTGGGAAAGGATCAGGTGAGATTTTATCTTGCTTTCAAGAAAAATGTTCTAACCAAATATAGACCAAAATCTGCCCTGAGATATACAGGCAGATTGATAACAAAAAACCACTATCAACATACAGGTCAAAGTGAATGTTGCAGCCAGATTGGTTATCACCAGAAACGCTGAGATAAAACAGAAAGAAGGATGAAGAATTTAATTTCATCTGCTTAAAGTATATGATCCTTTGACCTAGATAAAATAAAAGAAAAAAACCCCGCATCACAGAGAAAGTTCAGCATAAAGGAGATTTGTTTAAGTTAAAGTGCAGTGTTGTCACAAGATAAAATGCATATCTTGGTAATAAATACATGTAAATTGGAAATAGTATTAGAAAACCTGGTTCTGGAGTAATGTCCTGAATGTGAAAAACCTAAAGGGTTTTAAAACTGAGTTTGAAACATTTTGGAAAGATTATATAGAAAATTCTCAGGGAGAAAATTAAGTTCTTATATATTGCGTGTGTTACTAGCTCTGAAAGAGTAAGAAAAAGGGACTTTTATTTACATTTCTGTAAGAGAATTCAAACATTATATTGATCTATGTGTCAGTTTTTGCTGTTTGTCTTTGGAGGAGAACAAAAGGCTCTTCCTGCCTCTTTCCTAATCTTTCCACCTCTTTCCTAACCCTGCGCTTGCAGGACAAAATGTCTTTGTGCTTCTATTGACATTAAATCTACCAGGTGTGTTTCTAGTGTATACTCCTTATACGTTCTGCATTAACACCTCTGACCAGAATTGCAGTCTACAGAGAATCTTTCCTTAAGTCAGTCTGGCAGGGCCAACAGGTTTTTCCCACCATCTATGAGTTTTCTTCAACAAATTCCTTCTTGTTGCAGATAACTCTTGTCACTGACAACTCCCTTAATCTGTCCTGTTTAGTCCTGTGACACTTAATTGCTATGGCTCTTGACCTCTTATTAAAATTCTTAAGCTAGCTGATGTGGAAGCATCATGTGCCATTGCAAGTAGAGTAGATGCTTTGTGGGCTTCTTCAGTAGCTGTTTGTCTGTTCCAGAGTTTTCTGGAGGCTGGATTCATACAGATCTTTTCAGTTCTGTGTTTTTATATTGCAAATGGGAGTTGAGTATCTTGTTCCTGTTAGTCATTCTGCACACTGATGGTTCTTTTTTTCCTCTGGAAAGTACAAATTTCATCTCTGCTGAACACCATGGAAATGAAACAGAAAGACAACAATATTTATCCCACCTAATTTTAAGTGTTTGGATTTGTTTGAGCCAGCTCTCCTTGACAAAACAGACAGAGGAAACTTAATCACTGAGAAGGCTTGAGGGAAAGATGTTGCAACAAAGCAAGTTTGATTTGGACACACAGCCTACCTTTTGGACACCTTGCATTTCTCAAGAAGGATGTCACCTAGTGAACCAGCCATGCTTAATTACTGACTCACCTCCTGCTTGAATTAGCTACCAGTATCCACAAGGTTGTGAACTACTATTCTGAATCCCTCAAAATACTTGGACAGTCAAATAAGAGATACTTAAAAACAGAATTAGGAGAAGAGTAGTTAGTTCAGTGGTTAGCCAGAAGCAGATGATGGATTTTTAAATGAGTTGATATTTTAAGGAGTAAGAGAAGTAGAGATGAAGTTAGAGTGTATTGCTGATGTACTTATTTGATCCCTCTAGTTTTTCAGCTCTTCAATACAGTTAAAATCCTGGTGTTTTTTCAATAAAATATGCAATTTGGCTACAATTCAGAGTTTAACTAGAGAATGTTACAGTGCTAAGGTCTGGGGCTCTCAAAGAGATGCATACTCTAGCTGTAAAATATTTTTTTCATCTAAATAAGATTGGATGAGATAAAAGCATTCCGTCAGAGACATTACTCCTCTTGCCTGGGTAAAGAAAATCACTAGCTGTAGTTCTGGATGTCCGTTCTCCACGGCAAGGGTGACCACAGGTCCCCTGTGGAGAGGAGGCATTGGGCTTTGAAGTAGTTCTGAGGAATCAGGCAGCTTCATGTCTCTTGCAGTTTCTCTACAGACCAAGGAATAGTATAGAAAGAAAACCACTGAGGAAGAATCACCCAGCTTACATATATCCTTTGAGCAGGAAAAAAATCAACCAGGTCAAATTTTTTGCAAAAGGCTAAAAATCCCACTAAAAAAATAATTTAAAAAAGAGATTTCTTACTAGTTTTTCTTCTGTTTGCATTTATTTGTTCAAAACCATGATGTGGTTTTTTCATATGGCAGATGAAGTGACTCTTACCTGTACTCCTGAGTAAGTTGTCTGTGTTTGCTTTTACTAAGCAATTAATCTTCAATACTATTTAATGAGAAGAAAAATGACAAAAATTACTTAGAATTAAATTAATTATCTTTAAGTTACAAGAAAGAGACAAAAAATCAAAACAGTGTTCTTCAAGCAGGAAAGCAAAATAAGATGGAGCTGTATATGAAGACTTCACATTATACCAGTATAGAAATTATGATTACAGAACTTAAAAGATACTTTCAGTAGAAATTAATCTTATTCCTGCACTTAACTGCTAAAGAAAACAATAGTGTGAGAAGTGAGGATGTGAATTTGTAGATTTAAAAAAAAAAAGAAGACGTTCTAGAATTGCATTTCATTAAAACCAGTTAACAATGCATTCCAGATTTAGTTTGTGAAAACTTAGGGAACTGTGTTCACACTTCTGATAAGAAATCACATGTTGGAGAAGAAATATCCATGAAAAGTGCAGCCATTCACTTGGTTTCTCTTCTACTGGCATATCAAAAGGAGTGTAAGGTCAGTCCATCAGTTGTTTTTTATCAAAACCCTTGCTTGAGAAACTGCCATGATCTCAGGATGATCTCAAAAATCTCGTGATCTCAAAAATATTTTAAGCAACAGTGGATTAAAAGTAATATTGTAGCCTTCCACAAAATATATCTGGAGATCTATTCTCTAAGAGAGCATATGTTGTCCCTTTTGCAAAGTCTAATGCCACTTACCATCTGGAGTAGTTTTTACTTTCTAGAAACACAAGGACTGAGATCAGTGTCTTGACACTTAATAGAGCTGCATGAAGGTCCATGAAGGCATCCATGGAAGTTTCATGAACATCTACCTCAAGAAGCCAATACTATCAATCCAAAATGCCTTAGACAAAACAATTAAAAAGCACAAAGAAGATTGGAAAAAAGTTCCCCAAACCAGAAATCAGTAATACACATTTTGGGGAAGCGAAGGAAGCAAAGCAACTTTGTGTTATGGCTATGCAATTAATCAGGAAATTACTGATCTTGCCAGAAAAATCTGTGAACTCATCCCAGAACTCGTGGTCAAAGAGCAACTTTAAAATATGCTTTTACTAATTCAAGCCAGCTATATTTAGACAGGTAAGATTTTGCCAGCCAAGGTGCTAATACTGAAGAACTACAAATACTTTCTTGCAAGCAAGGTAATATAGGGAAATACTTTCAGTTAATGGGTTCTAGTGGCAGACCCTAGGTCTTACAGGGGAAGTCATGGGATTGAATCCTGATCCCTCTGGACTGCACGTGAAATGACTGTCTTTCAGAGAAATGAGAAATGGCTGAACTTCCTTTAGAGCAGAGATAGACAAGATGACCTCTTGGGTCTCTGCATTGTGTTTTTATAATTTTCTATATCTCAGGTTGGGTGTGTTGTTTTTCATTTGTTTGTTTGTTGGTTTCTTTTGTGGTTTTGTTTGTTTGTTTGTTTGTCCTTTTACAAGAATTCCACTGGATTTTATGTGAACCTGCTCAGAATTTTGATGTGATGTGATAATTTGGGAGGGCAATAATAGGGTGGATATTCTGATATCAGGATGCTACGGGTCACAGCAGGGCTTTTTCAAAGTTTCAGACCACTGTTGCAATAGCTGGCTATTTTTTTTCAAAATCTGGATGATCCTTTTGTGGCCATGAGGTATACATTGTCAGTGATGAAAAAGACATTTTACCCTCTAAAATTATGGTTTGTTTTCATAACTGATTGGGAAAAGTGACAGTTATCATCATACGCATAACTTTTGGAAATGCCTGAGGGACTCCTATGAACTTTACACTTTAATAGTAGCATGTCAATAGAACACGATTTTGTAACCTAGCAGATGTCCAGTATGATAATGAATTTATTGAAACTGCCTCTAACTTCCCTCAAAATCTCTGTCTGTGCTGGGAGCAGCATTACTGGATTTTTCCAGCTCTAGATGTAAGTCAGGCTACCTTTGCTGCATCTGGTGCCAAGCACAAGTAATTTATACAAACAAGGGCTAAAGAGAAAGGATGTTAAGATTTGCGAATGTAATATCACAAGTTGCCAATCTCAGGCTCAATACAACATTAGCTGATCTCTTTTGTAGATGAGAAAGGCATAATTTTCCTTTCAGAGGATTCACATATTAGTTGGTGCAAGTGGGTGCCGATGCATGAAGACGCTAAAGGTACTAAAAATCCTTTTAACATCATTGTTGTTATTCTAAAAACTTGTTTTTAAATAGGGGTTTTTATGAAACTCTTCTTAGAAAAGGAACAACCCCCAAAACCTCAGTCTGTATCTAGACACATATAAAATATATAAAGAAAAATATTGAGGCAGAAAGGCTCTATATAATATCAACTGTTATGCAAGATTATTTACGAGCACTACTCTACCCAGGATGATTAATAATATTATTTCCACATCTGGGTGGTGTTAATGCAAGAGTTAATTATTTGTTATAACTTTGATTAAACTGTTTATGAAGTTGGACTTTAACATCTGTTCTAAGACTTATAGTGTCTAAGTAAATTACACTTTTATTGGTTTTAAAGATGGTCTGGACCCACAGATGTGAAATCAATTAGTAGTTTGCTCTAATGAATCTGGTCAGTTCTGAGCAGGATAAAAAGGAATCTTGAATCTCAAAGAACCCCCTGACTTTAAAGAGCTTCTCATACTGACCACATTTGTGAAGGTCAGGAGATGCTTTTTCACTGAGGCATCATTGCATGGAGGCACATCACTGAGGCAAGAAAGCCAAGAAAAGAAAAATCTACAAAAATATTGTTTTTTCTTCTTATTGACTACTTTCAGCTGCACATTTAGCAGAACTGTCTTGTTGGGTGAATGATTCAAAGACACTGTTCTGAAAGCCCTACAGGGTATAGGAGACAAGTGTTTTGTTAGGGGTCTTTGGACTTTATTACTAGAAGACAGAACTTCTGAAAGTCCTGTTAATTGAATAGGCTATCTAGCAATTTACCTATAGCTCATGATGTTATAGAAAACATCCGTGTAATGACAGCTGCATTTAACTGCACACACTGCTCAGCAAATATCCTCTATTTTAAAGAGTACCTTTAAAAGGACATATTTTCAGGTACTGTTTAACTCATTAATTCAACTGCATATTCGCAAATAAAAATGGTAAAAATTTCAGTAGCTTTCTACCCGAGGACAACAGGAGCAAAGACATCCTACCTGGAGCAATGGTATTTTGTTTGCAATTTCAGTTGTTATGTTTGGAGTTATGTGGACAACCAGTGCCCTGGATGGCTGGAAACAAGAGTGATCTCAGCTGGGGGACTGAGTCAGGCAGCACACAGGCAGTCACAAGGCCTAGGGTAGCAGATGAAAGAAGACATTAATTCAAGATTAAATCTGTAGTACTGTGACCAAATCATCAGGGAGTGCACTTGCCTTTTACCTAACAATCAGAGGTAATAACAGAGCATTTAAAAACATGTAGATACTTTTATAATCTCCCACCAGAATTAATTATTTCACTCCTTAGGGATTAACAAACTTTTCCTTGGCCATCAAAGGTCAGTAGGCTAAGACTATTACTGACGTGAGACAGTCCTGAGTCTGTCCTGTATCAAAGCTACTGTTGCATTAGGAACTAAACAGACTATTCCAACTGTTAGGTGTTCTGAACAGCAAAGCAACTGTAGTCTTGAAGGTGTGTGATCCAGGTTTGCATGCTGGCATGCCCACTCTGCAGAGCTTGGAGAGTTTTCACTCTTAAATTGTATTGGTCATGATCTCTCCTGCTCCCTTCATGCCTGCTGCAGAAGTTTGTGGGATGGAAAATGTCTGGCGTCAACCAGGCTCTCTCCTGATGCCAAAACCCCAGAATCCAGGTTCTTAACAGATTCTGAAAGAGAAAGGAGGAATGGCAGGAGGCAAGCATCCATAAAGGCAATGCACTTTAAAGGACTGCAGCTGGGAGTAGTCACTCTCTCTTTTAATTTCATATGGCTGTTTATGTTCATATTAAAACTTCATGGGAGACTTTCAGGAGTTGTTCACAGTTACTGAGTTATGTGTTCCATAATCCTGAAGGCAAATAAGGAATGTAGAAGGCTTTATCCCTAGAGTAAGTCCTTTTGGAGGGCTCAGTAGTGACAGGATAGTGAGAAGCAGTGTGGATGCAGTTACAGAAAGTTACAGACGAGATGTGGGCCATGTGAGAATGGCAGTATATCCTCAGAACACGGAGGCCACAGGTACAGCTTGAGCACTGGTGGTGTGGGCTGTGACGACAGAGCACATTTCTGTCCACCTTAGCAGTGTCATAACAAGCCTTGATGCAATCTGCTCTGTAGTTACACAGTCCACCTGGGAAAAAATAGTGTTGCAGAGGGAAAAAAGAGATGGCCTTCTTGGTATCTGCAGCATACACCTCAGTCTCAGAGTTGCAAGGTTTAGGAAGGAGCACGGGTCATTTCTCTGATTCAGTTTTAACATCTGGGAAAAAATTTGTCTCAGAGGTACCCAACCAAAAAAAGAATACTACCTTTGAAGAAGCAGCCACTCTGAGGTTGATCTCTTCCAGCCTCATGGAAACTGTTACCATTCGGAAAAACACCTTCCTGAAAACATGTAATGATGAATAAATTTCCAGGGGCTCAATAGGTGAATACAGAAAGGCTGCAAATACTGACATCAGGCCTTTACTAAGTGACAGTCTTTTGCAGATGGGGAAAAAGTTGGCCAATTCCTTTAAACAGTTGAGTGTAATTTAATATGGAAATATTGAAATATATATTTGTGGAAATTTAGAAATATAGAAATGTCATGCAGTGGCCTAAATTAATTACCAGATTAGGTACCAAATGATACAGTTCTTGACTGACCCAAAAATATTGCAGACTCCTTCAATTCTAACTGAGAGTTCAGAATGATTAAAAATCAGCAGGTAGAAAGGGGCAAGAACACATTACACTGATAATCTGATGTATTTTATCAAATACATATCAAGATCCATTGTTATAGTTATCAAGAACAAGGAAAACTTAGTATCACAAGGGAAGAAAAAGCATTCTACAAATGCAGATGAATCATTATGACAGGCATCCCTGGGTTGGGATAGAAGAGCACCACGGAGTTCTGTGCTAAGCTGGGAAGAAAAAGGCAAAGTCCTGGGATTTCTCACTGAAAAAGACAGGGAAATTTGTACAAACACCACTTTCTTCCTTCTTTGTCATTCAGATGAATGCTAAGTTATCAAGTACAATTTTATTCACAACATGCAAGAACATATTGGATTGATCCAGATTCCATAATTTTCTCATAGGCACAGCTGGCAATCAGTGATGACAATGTCTTTGGCCAGTACTTTTTAGCTCTTATCAATATTACTGTAACAAGGGGCAGAAGAAACAACTACATCAGAGTGATTTGTACAGGTCAAGGCCAGCATCCTTAACTGGAAACACCATCTTACGTCCTGCTGGTCAATGGTTTGAATAGACTGTTCTGTGGCTCAGAATCCATATACAGAAATACCTTCCAGGAAAGCACTCCATGACCTCTGGAAAAAACCCTCTAGTTATCCAGACAGAAAAAGGAAACTAGTTCAATCCTCAAACAAAGAAAACCAGTGCTTATTACAAAATACCCTCAGAACAAATTATGAGAAGGATTTTTGTGATTCAGATTATTTGATCTAAGGTGGCCAAGCATAGGTACGTTCACGTGTTGGGCATGGGAGTGAATATGTGTGAAAATACAACACATATTTTCAAAATGAACTGCATCTAGAAAGAATTACATTTTCATTACGTGAATGGCCTTTTAAATATAAACTACATATTTTTGGAGAAACTTTATTTTAGATTCTAAGACTGTAAAGAAGCCCTAGAGATACATGAATAGTAAGCAGATATTTCAGGGGTCCTCACTCTGCTAGAGCAGTATAAAAAGAGTTCAAATGTGGTTGAGAACCAAGTATCCTGCTCTGTTGAATTGGCAGCATTCCTAAATATGTCTGTGGCATAATGAATGCAGTTTAACACATTGCAGTGTGTCTGTTAAATTCAGATTTTATTCTGAAACATGTAAAAGATTGTATTTTTTCCTTCTTGGATGACTCTATTTCAGAACCATGTTGAATTAATTTTTTAACAAAGTTAAAAACTTGGGGTTTTAACATGCTTTTATTCATGGCCACTGCAGCTACAAATGTGTCCTGGTCTTGCGTGGGATAGAGTTAATTTTCTTCCTAGTAGCTGGTACAGTTTTGTGTTTTGGGTTTAGTATGCAAATGATGTTGATAACACACTGATGTTTAGTTGTTGCTAAGCAAGGCTTACCCCAAGTCAAGTTTCCCGTGCTCTGCCGGTGAGCGGGTGCGCAGGAAGCCAGGAGGAGGAACGGCCAGGACAGCTGACCCGGACTGGGCAAAGGGATATTCCACACCCGAGAGTGTCATGCTTGGTGTATGAACCAGGGGGAATTGGCTGGAAGGGGCTGATCCCAGTGTAGGGATGGGCTGGGCATCGGTCAGTGGGTGGTGAGCAACTGTAGTGAGCATCACTTGTCTGTCTTGGGTTTTATTCCTCTATCTCTTCTTGTTTTCTCCCTTTTCATGGCTATTATTGTTGTTGTTGTTATTATTTATTATTTAAATTATTCAGCTGTTGTTATCTCAACAAGTTTTAACTTTTTCTGATTCTCCTCCCCATCCTACCTGTAGGCCAGGGAGTGGAGTGAACAGCAGTGGCGCTGTGCTTAGTTGCCATCTGGGGTTACACTGTGACACAATGTAGCTTTAGATACCAGTAAATCTAAACTAGAATAAAGTTACTGCGTTGTAAATCAGCTATTTAATTAATTACTAGTCATAGAGTTATTGAAAAATCCTTGCTTGATTGGGTACAAAATGTGGCTGATCACTGAAAATCTAGAAACAGAAAATCCAGAAAAAAAGAAGTTCAAGAAGCACTTTGGTACTTTTTCTTGGAGGAAAAGAAAAACATGAAAAACATGCAGGGGAGATAAAAGGTTTAAGCCAGTCTAATTAAGAAAGTATGATGCTTTTGATTCACTTTCTTATTACTAAAATATAAGCTTAAGTTTTTTCTCCATTTTTTAGGTTCCTTTCAGCTAATAGCATTGCCTTTGCAAAATTACTGCAAATTATGATTTATTATTGTTTAATTGTGAAGATTACTTTATTTTACATGCTCCTGAAGAGCTCCTAAATTTCTGTCTTGTGTCATCCATTGAACATCTAAAATTGCAACCAAGAAAATGTGTATCTCTTATTTCCACTAATTTTAATGGAATATTGAAGTGCTTTAATTTATTGTCTTTCAATCCCTTCCAACAGACAATCATCTATCTCCTGAAATGCCTATTTGCTTTACAGAAGACTCATAACAAAATAATAATATTAATTATCATGTTGGAGTGTTTTGGGGTAATCTCTACCACTAGATTTTTTTTTTTGGACTGATACAGACAAACACCTATGAAGACACGGACACAGGCAGCACTGCCATAAACAAGGGGATGGATCTGATCCTCTCTTGAGGTGACCCAGTTCAGTGGCTTACTGAAGAGCTGGTTCAAATGTCTTAGTGACACTGGACCAAGTATGTTATTGAGGCATTAATCTGTTGTACTTTCTACCGTAAGAAAAACTGCCCCAGTAAGAAACTTGACTACAGCTTCTGACTTCTCATCCACCTACATTATGATGTTTGTCACATTTCAGGCTGAGCTTTCTGGTTTTATTTAAGGATGAAACACTTACACAATCTGAAATGATGTTACAATATTTTCTCATTTTCTTTTAAATATATTCCCCTATGAGAAGAACTGTGATTTCTCACAAAACAAAACCAAACCAAAAAACCAAAAAAACCCCTAAAACCGCAACTAAAAATCCAAAACTAAAAACACCTCAAATAGGTTTTATCGTTTTCTATCTGCTGTGGCCTAGCCAAGATTATAATTCACATAACCTTTCCTTAATGATGCAGAAGAAAACATTAATAAGATTTTCATTTTAGGCAGAAAATTTGAAGTTAGTCTCATAAATGTCCAAAACAAGTACTTTTTTTCTTAAATTCCTGAAGAATAAAGCATCCTAGACAGATCCATTCAGCAAAACCCATGCTCCTGTAAGGTTTTATGACCTTCCAGCCCTTCAGAAGGCTGCCCTGTTTGGTGTGTACCTCCTGCGTAGGCAAGGTGAAAGGGTGTATAAAGGGAGGCATGTCACCCACACTTGATATTACAGCTCATCTACTTCATTTTCATCTGTGCAAATTCTACCCACTTAGATAATTGCTACATATACACCCACTCAACTGCTTGCAATAGAAAGAATGCTATTATTACAGTATTTAACTGAAGTAATAACTAGAGCAAAGTCATCCAACCTCTTAACAATCCGGACGTAAATTATATTACAGTGTTTATTTGGGGATTTGATGGTAAATGCTGTTTATAATGCTTGAAGTGATGCACAATCAGTCAGGAGAAATGGGACCATCAGAATATTCCGAAGGGAAGACCTGAGTCCAGCCATGGGATGAGCCTTACAGTCCTACGTAATGGAAAATGTCTAATGAGATAAGGCCATACTCTACTGTATCTATATGTACATGAGTTTAGAAAATAACCATGTATTCTGGTGCATGCAATAGTTGATAGCCACCTTATTTGCATATGTGTCTCTCAGTAACAGCAACACAGGGCAAATACATTAAATACACTTCAGTCCTGCTGAAAGATGTACACTTATGGCCATCACTAGTATTTTGACTGCTCACACCACACTGGGCTTGGTCCGTTCTGCTCAGAATGGCACTGATTTATCAGAGAAACTATGTATGTGTGGTTTTGCTGAGGTACCATGGGTGTTGCAACCCCAGAAATAGTGTGCAACTACTGCAAACATTTCTGAGCCTCTGTTTGTATTTGGGATAAGTTGTTTCTTCCTCCCTCTTCTCTGGTCTTTATGACAGCAGGTTGTGTGTGACACAGTTGTTATGGTCTAGAGGCAAATTTTAAGTATTTCTGTCCTTTGAACCATATGTTTCTCCTGGTTACATTACCAACTGCTTATTTAGCCCTTGAACCATTGACTCAAAGGCTAAATAGTCCGCTGTGACACTGGTCTGAATGGAGGGAAATCACCAGATACATTTCTGACCTGGATCTAGGCTGACCTATGAAGCACAAAAAATGTAGTGTGCTTATGTTCAGAAAAGTGTCACCTTTTAATACCTAAACACCTAAATGGCAGGGGAGTTGTAACTGGATGATCTTCAAGGTCCCTTCCAGCCCAAACCATTCTATGATTCTATGATCTGCAAGACTCTGTCCTCTCTATGCAATGTATTTCTCCATATATAGCATTAAACCAGACTAAATCAGACTAAAATGACAATCAAACAGAAAAATTTATCCTACTTCCCCTGCCTCGAGGCACATAAACAGCACAAGGCTATCAGTGCAGGCAATGAAATTTTATGGCAACTGCTGAATTCTAGCAGACTGGAGGGAAAGAGAAGTGCAAGGGAGTAGTGAAGGTTGTGCGAAAGAAGGGTGGGAATTATGAAACATCAGTGGGGTTTGACAGATATGAGGGTGGGTAAGAAGCTGGGGATCAGCCTTTTTTTCAAACAAGCCATGGTGTGTTAAAGAGCTGGGAATGACAACGACATTTCCAGAAAATGAAGCTGTGGAGATTCAATAGTTTGGGGTCAATGAAAGGATGCTGGGAAGGATGCACCTAACCCTAGAAGGGAGCTTTCTTTAGTGACACTGTGATAAACTGAGCAAAGAAACTAGGAACCAAGGTGATGGAGACAAAGCAAGCCTTGTTCAAGTGAGATGGATTAAAGTTGAGAATAGAAAAAGAGATGTAGAAGGAGAGAGAGAATCTCAGCCTAAGAACTGGTGCTGGGAAAGAAATAGCGAGTAAGAATAATGCAGACTGAAATTAGGTAAGAAAGAAAGGGAAGGCAGGAAAATTATATGAGCAGTAGAGTGCACATATATTAGAACACTTTCAAAATATTAAGGTATATAGAAAAGAGAGATAAGAATACCTGCTAGGGAACATGTTTTCTTATAAATTGGATGAGACCCAAAAATTCCCGATGGTTTGTCACACCTCTGCTATCAGCAAACGATGTGCTGAAAACCATGCATGACAAGAAGGCAGGATGGAAACTTGTGTTATAGTGAAGGAGTACCCTTCTGCCGAGCAGCAACCTCCAGCTGCAGTGGTTCAGAGGTCTCCACCCCTGCAGGCTGACACCACTGTCCCTGCCAGCAGTTAGATGCTGAATCTGGAGCCAGCTGGCCCACACTGACAGCTGTAGAAGAGAAAAATGAAATTGAGGGTATGAGAAAGAAATGGGGACACTTGTGCAGCAAAGTAGCCTTGGCTCTCATGATCTTGCATATGTAAGAAGGATGGTTTACACAGATACTGGATGAAGGAGCTCTTCCTGGAGCTAGGAATAAGTACTCTGCGTTGTTCCTCAGATTATCATCTTCTGCTTCAAGGCAAAGGAACTGAGTTACTTTTTACACCACTAAATCTCAGTGTCAAGTGACTGTGTTTTCCTCCAGGGCAGCAGCGATATTTGCAAGCATAGGCTATGGCTGAGCCTTGGAAGAATTTGGTTTGATTCTGCTGATTTTACATAGGCAAAAACAGAACAAGTTTTCACACTTAATGTCTGGATTCCCCTGCCTGAGCAGTATAGTTTCTTACACCATCTACAGTAATCAAATTCCACCTATAGAACAGCTTTCCAAGAATGTTATTGGGGGATGTTTCCTTAAGGATCTAAAGGAAAAGCTCATTTTCTTCATCAGTGAAACATCTCTCCAAGAAAATAAAAACTAATTATTCTTTGTTTTGGCAGCCACCTCTAAAGCTTCCAAGCCTGCCTGCAAATAATCCCACATCTGTGGTACTCTCCTGATTCCCACATTTTAGCATCAGTGATTGATCTGTTTAGAATGTCAATGTTAAAAAACAAAAAACAAAAAAACCAAACAAAAAAACCCCAAAAAAACCCCCAAAAAAACCAAAACCAAAAACAAAAACAAAAACCCAAAAAAATTGAAGTTCAGTCTATTGAGACCTCCAAGACAGTCATCTCTTCCCATCACTCTGCAACCTTACTGGCTGAAAGAGGATCCAATCCTATGACCCTCAAAGGCCTCCACTGCTCCAGAATGGGGTCAGTAGCAATTGGTAATCCTGTCTAAGTTCTGACGTATATGCTCAAGCAAGTATTAAGAGACAGGAGGCAAGACTGAGGCAAATTTTTAGAACCAAGTAATCAGTTTCTTTTAGTAAGAGACTTTATAGCCTCCAAACACAAATTGTCATTTTATGTTAAGCATAGAATCACAATAATTTAGAGCAGAAAAGACCTTTATGATCTAGTCCAAGCATTAACC
This sequence comes from Melanocharis versteri, assembly GCA_013397845.1. Lineage (NCBI taxonomy): Eukaryota > Metazoa > Chordata > Aves > Passeriformes > Melanocharitidae > Melanocharis > Melanocharis versteri. The sequence goes on along the minus strand of VZTG01002328.1, from coordinate 529,345 downwards.
TAACACTGTCAAGTCCACCACTGAACCATATCCCTATGCACCAAATTTACTTGTCTTTTAGATACCTCCAGGATAGCTCCAGAGATGGTGACTCCACCACTGCTCTGGGCAGCCTGTCCCGATGCCTGACAAACCTTCCAGTGAAGAAATTTTTCCTAATATTCAATCTAAACCTCCCCTGGTGCAACTTGACACCATCTCATCTTTCTTGTTGCTTGAGAGAAGAGGGATCGCAGGACTCGAGGTGTGGCCTCCCCAGTGCTGATTACGGGGGAACAATCCCTGCCCTGGTCCTGCTGGCCGCACTATTTCCGATACAGGCCAGGATGCCACTGGCTTTCTTGGCAACCTGGGCACACGCTGGCTCATGTTCAGCTGGCTGCTGACCAGCACCTCCAGGTCCTTTTGCACTGAGAATTTTTCCAGGCATTCTGCCCCCAGCCTATAGAGACTCAATGGGG
>VZTG01002328.1:502651-528605 GCA_013397845.1 Melanocharis versteri | reverse complement strand
CTCAATGGGGTTGTTGTGACCCAAGGGCAGGACCCAGCACTTGGCTTTGTCAAACCTCATAAAATCGGCCCGGACCCATCAATCCAGCCTGTCCAGATCCCTCTGCAGAGCGCTCCAACTATCCAGCAGATCAACACTCCTGCCCAACTTAGTGTCGTCTGTGAACTGGCCGAAGGTGCGCTCAATCCCCTCATCCAGGTCATCTATAAAGATATTAAAAAGGACAGGCCCCAGTACGGAGCCCTGGGGAACATCACTTGTGATCAGCTACTAACAGGATTAATCATTCCACGTTCTACTGGAATCATCCTTGATGAGGGGGAGCCAGCTCCCCGGACAAATCATCTGCAGTGTCATGCAAGACACACCAGACTGGGACTGCCAAATTCTGTAGCCTATTTATTTTCGACTTCTGAGTAGCAGTGGAAACTCTATTACTTCTCTTGTAAACAGATTCATAACTTGAGTTTTTCTTGCTAGAAAACTTACTGGAATATAAATTGTGCCAAAATTATACTGCCATTAAGTCTCATTTATTCTGTGCTTTGACTGACCTTTAACTGAGTTACTTTTTTACCTTCTTACTCCCAAAATTATTTAACAGCAACAGGTATATCTCATTTTAAGTTTCATTTTTATAGCTTAAAAAAAGCCACATGCCTCTGCCTCATTCTTTGGACTCTTCTCTGTCCTTGTTTCAATCTAAACTGATCTATGTAAACAAGGAAGAAATAGAATTAAATAAAATATTTCAGAGAAGATCTCAGCCATGCCTTCAATGTTAGCTGTAACACTTCACTAATCCTACCTGGAACTTTGTGAGATAAACCCTGAGGTTATATTTACTCTTCCCATAGCTTCATGCCATTGGCAGGACTGCCTGGCAACATTAACAATCAGAAAGGGAAACAAGTTTACCATTTCTCCACATCTTGAACTCCTATTTTTTTAACACATATTGGTCTGGAACACACTGGGTAGTGCAGAATACAGGAGACTCTTAATTATTCTTAATTTCTCAAATATAAGTATAAATTTGCTGTTCTTTGGTCACATGGTATTCTAAACTACACAAAGCTACTAGAAATTCCTTACTACTGGGCCTGGAATTACATGTGCTAGACATTGTTCTTGCACAGATTGAGAAAACTAACAGGTTCTATTTTTACCATGTCTGAACCTTGATTTTTCATTCCCATTTTATTATTTCTCCTCCTTCATCTTTATGATCAATCTGCCAATTCTCCATCTCATTACCTTAATTCAAAATTAGAGCAAAGTACTTTTTCAGCCCTATTAATTTTTTATATCTATCTCACCTTGGTTGCTACTTTTATTTTTAGCTGAAGTTTAACATATGCTTCTGATTCACATGGCACAGTTTATTATACCAATCAGTTCCTTTTGGTCCATTTCTCATAGAATCTTTATAGTCATGATAATACACATTGTAAACTAGGTATCTGTAGGAATTTTGGAAACTTTCTAAAATTTTTGACCATTATTTCACCTGAAAATTCCATGCTGTTGAAATTTTGCATCTCTTTATTATATTTTCCCACTCCCTGAGATCCAAATGCTTATATTTTGATTTCATGTAATGACATGGATTCCTCAGAGTAGTTTTTTCTATCATTAGAAATGTCCCTTCATATGCAAATCTGCTGATAGAAGCCCATATCATATTCCTAAAAATACTCTGAAAAAGGTTCATACCCCTTTTCCTTCAAGATGACTGTCATGGAAAAAAAATGAGAAGGAAAAGCAAAGATATCAATGCAATTCCTTTTTTTTTTTCTTCACACAATGCTGTTCAGTACTTTTTATTCCAATGTATTTTTCAATATCCATATTATCATGTTGCTGTTTCATTCTAGTTCTGTTCTTCAATAGTAGTTTTAGTTCTTGCATTCCATCCAGTCTTTTTGGGTGATAGTACACCATCATGCAAACACAAGGAAACAAAACACATGCAAACAAAACAAAATAATTTCAGCTACATTTTGTGTTGGCTGGTAAGTGTTACGTACAACATTTTTTCTCTCTGCACTGATCATCTAAATGTACTTTTACCTCTTTAATACTTTCTATCTGCATTCTATCAAACTCCCTACTAGCAAAACCACTTTTCCCATGATTTGCTGCTTCATGCTAGGTAAGGAATATCAAGTTTTTTTTCCCTACAAGAAAAGCTGTTATTGGACAAATCTGTCTTGTGCCAAAAAAGTCAGAAGCCAACAGAAAAGCATTAATGGTGGATGCTTTTTTTGCAGGTTTGTGTCTGCTTCCTCTGGAGCACAGCTACAGCACCGCATGTGTGTGGGAAGGAATGTACTGCAGTTATGCATTTTACTTCATGGGAGCCAATTTCTTGTTCTGCATCAAATCAAATTAATGAAATTCAATCACCTGCCTTAAACAGGTTGGATTAACCACTTCTTGAACTTCAAAACTGATACCTATTGGTTGTGTCACTTAAATAAGACCTCCATCATATAAGCAATAGAGTGAACAACAGTACAACATAAGGGTATTTATTACATTTCAGGTTTCCTCTGCCGAATTTAGCCATATTAGCGCATTCTGTGTTCTGCTTTAATTATATTCCAAGTCTGCATGACACCCACGTCTCCTAACCTTTTAAAAGAGTTATTTCCTTCGCAAAACCAGGGCATTTTCTCAACTTAGCAGTCAATGACACTGCCGGAAAGGTTCCTTAATAAACGGAGACACTAATTGACTGGAAGCACGTCCCAGGGAGCCTTCTTTCTTCCAAGAAGGGAAAGGCGCGGAGGGCTCCGCGCGTCCCCTGTCCCCCCGCGAAGGGAAGCGGCGCCTCCATCCCAGCGCGCCCAGGCGGGGCTCCCGGCGCCCGCCCCGGGATTTTTATCGCTGAAGAATTAAATGGAGATCTGGGCGCGGAGCCCGCTGTGTCTGCCAGGCGCAGCTCCGCCTCCTCGTCCCGGGCGCGGGGGTGGCGGTGCGCTTATCCCGGGACGGGCTCTTCCGCGGGGTCCGGGACGGCGGCGCCGCCGGGGCAGGTGAGCGGGGCGGGGGCTCGGCACGGCACGGCACGGGACGGGACGGAGGGCGGCGGGGGGAGGCTGTGCCGCGTTCCAGCACTCCCGTGCTTCGGCAACGATCTGCTCTTAGGCGCCCTTAGCGCCTGACATTGGGGAAATCCCCGCGTGTTCGCAGCGTTGACGTTTGGAAATGATAAATGACGTTTCTAGGTGAAGAAAAGGGATGAGTGTAGGTGTTGCGCGCTTGCTGTGTTTTGCTTGTGCCTGAGCAGGACAGGTACCAGCTCTGAACCCAGATGCTGCTCCTCGTACACCCTCTTCATGCAGCCGACCATGTGTGCTCACAGCTTAGGAAAGCCAACCATATCCTGGGCTGGATCCCAAGAAGCGTGGCCAGCAGGGTGAGGGAGGCGATTCTGGCCCTCTACTCTGCTCCAGGTGTGAGACATCGCCTGGAGTGCTGATCCAGCTCTGGATCAGCATAGTGAAGACATGGACCTGTTGGAACAGGTATAGAGAAGGATCACAAAGATGATCAGAGGACTCTCTTGTGAAGACAGGCTGAGAGAATTGGGATCGTTCAGCCTGATGAAGAGAAAGCCCAAGGGAGATATTTCAGCCCTTTAGTGTGTGAAGAGGACCTACAAGAGGGCTGGAGAGGGACTTTTTACACAGGCATGTAATCAGCAGGACAAGAGGGAATGGCTTTAAACTGAAAGAGGGCAGTTTAGATTAAATATCAGGAAGAAATTTACTGTGAGAATAATGAGACACTGGACCAGGTTGCTCAGAGAAGCTGTGGATGCCCCATCACTGGCAGTGCTGAAGGTCAGGTTGGATTGGGCTTTGAGCAACCTGGGCTAGTGGAAGATGTCGCTGCTCGTGGCAGGGGGGTTGGAACCAGATGCTCTTTAATGTCCCTTCCAACCCAAACCATCCTATGATTTTATTATTCTTCTTGCTCTTACCTGCAATATTTCTGGCATCTAAGCTGAGCAAGGATGCTCGGCCAGGGATAGTGCCTAATTTCCACATGCTCAGTCAAACTCAGGTAGGAATTCAGTTATTCATATTTGCTGAGGCTGTAAATGGGAAAAAATGTTCTGGGTTTAGTATCCTCAGTGTGTGAAAAAGGTCGAATAGTTGCAAAAACCTGGGGGACTGAGCACTGTAATTGCTGATAGTTTCTGTCCAGAGGGGATAGACCCTTCATTTTTGCGGTGGATGTGCTGAAGGCGGGGGAAGCTTTACAAACACAGGAGGGTACAAGATGGGTGGATTTATGGAGATGAATAAAGTGGGTGGTGGCAGCATTGGACGCTATCTTTTATTTTCCTATACTGTGAATCTCTTTGTCAATGACATAGTTGGTTTTGATAAGTTTTTGTTGATTGTAATGTGTGTTCCATGTATCTTATCCTGCGTCCAGCAGATGACCAATAGTAGTTTTGGTAAAATAATAACCTTACAGATGCAGACTGTTTTACCATCAAGGTACCTGAACTCTTCTCATAAAAGTAGAGAAGAGGGTGACTCCAATTGGTTTGATACTTTGTCTAGTAATTGGCAAATTGCTAAATAAGTCAAAGACCTCCTGAAAATGGGATGTTTAATTGTAATTGTCATCCTTTTAATTTACTCCTTTTGCCGTGTTTATGTCCTTTCTGCAAAGGGCCCTGCAGAGGACCATAAACACTGCATTTTCGATAAAACAGAAAGGGGGAACTATGGGAATTAACAGCAGGTCTGACAGCTTGTCTGATTCCGACATTGAGCTTAACACAGTTCGTTTTCACCCGTGAGAAGCTTAGTAGAAGGAATCCAAACAAGAGGGAGAGAAAACAGCAACAAGCTGCACCTGATGTTTTTCTGAATTCCTGAACGCTTATGCTATAGATGACCAATGGTGGTATGTTGTGGTCAGATAATAGCCAATAGATGTATTGTAGTAGTTAAAGATCCAATGAACACGTAGCCTGATTGATAAACAGACAAAAGTTTATAAATTACACTGGTTTTTGCAATAAACAGGTTTTTTCTGCCCAAACTGTAAGTCCTTCATGTCGAGTCCGCCTCAACAGCGACAGTGGCAGGGTGAGACCAGCAAGAGAGTTATTTTGCATGGAACTGCCACAAAATGCCAGGAAATATAAAACTGGGATTTCATTTACATTGAAAAGCAAGAGGCAGAATTGTAACTGTTAGATGACTCCCATCATGAAAACAGAAAAATTGAGTTTGACTGAAGAGTAGGAGCCTGTCACAAGAAAGCAGGTGTCAAAAAATTCTCACTCTCAGAGTCTGCAGTTACTTTACACTTGCTTCTATGTAAAGCATCTTCTCCCTATGCTCTGCTAATCTTATTGCCAAGAGCAAACTAGTGAGCAGCAGGACCAAGATTATGATTCTTCAGTCATGGTTGAAAGCCAGGTACAAGGTTTTAATTTTAATGTAATAGGTCTCTTGTGACAGCTTTGTTCTTCCCCGGGATTATAGTGTTGGTAAGATTATCCTTATCAGTAACTGATACTTCATCAAGATCTTAGGATCTGAACAACTTGTACTACAGCAGACTTTTGTTGAAAGGGAAGCTCCTCTCTAAGTAGGGAGACAGTAGTTCTGTCTTTCTCTGACATCACCTGTAATTTTACATTGTAGATACACCGATTACTCTGGAATTTGATATGCTTTATAGGTGGAGCCCAAACAAATACCTCGCATGTCAACACACATGTTGTTCTCTATAAGAACAATGAAATCACTCAGAACCGTAGCTCCAAGTCCATCACTAGATAAGTTGAGAAAAATGTAGACAATTTAAAAAATGTTTGTTTGGTTGTTTTTTTTTTTGTTAAATAATACAACACTATACCCACTTGTTAACCTTTTAGAGGATATTCAGTGTTGAAGTACATTGGAGCTGCTCCTGGCTCAGATTTTATAAAAGCAGAAGAGAAATTTCTCCCTTAAATTTGACATTTGGGGCAAAGCAAAGCCGTTATAAGTAAATGTGTTGTGGTAACACTCCTGCATTATAAACTCCTAGTTTATAATCAAGGAGGTTGTTAGTAACAGGTTTGCAATAGGCACTCACATAGTTGTGTATTAATTTCCTATATGGTGTTTGATAGAAAGAATGCTTCAAAATTGTATTTCTGGTTTCATCAGGGGACTGGGGAGACAAAGCCAGTAGAACGTGGAAAAATAGAAGTCCTGTCCTGTTGTAGCCCTTTGATGTTATACTGACAGCAAAGAGGGATGCATTTACCATGTTGGACTCACACCATATGGTCCAAAAAACAGGGTCCAGGTTTCAGTGATCGGAATTCATTCTTTTCTTATGAAATATTGGAGGTAGTGTACAACTGAACTGTGAGAGCAGAAACTGAACCATGGTTGAGTACCCAATTTCCAGAAAAAGCCATGCTGCTTCTAGTTTTTCCTCAATCAGTCAATCATTTATTCTTTTTCTACCCTTGGATTCAGCTGGAATGATGTTGAATTAGCTTGTGTCCCACCCACTCAGCTAGCTGGCAGAACGTGAACTCACTCTGTGTCTACCAAACTACTTTCAGATGTCTTTGGTCAAATCTGTACTGTTAAATCTGTTTTGTAGGTTTAAAAAAAAAAAAGATTTTGCATATTGGTGCATTTTATTTTCTTTCTAAAGCTTTTTTCCAGTGTCTATATTGAACTTACAAGCAGAAATTAATAAATTAAGATGTTAATTTATACTGTAATCTGTGAGCTAACAAAGTTAAGGGTAGTGGTTTTCCAGCCAGCAAGTAATTTTCTGCTACATAAAAATTGGGTTGGAGGAAGAGGATTCAGTGGAATGTTACAGTGTTAAAACTGATCAACGTAAACATCCTATTAATATTAGAAGAAAATGCTGAAGATGCTGAATAATGTAGGACAAAGATTCAGTTCTCATTTGGTAGAGATTTCGCCACTGATGCATGCTAGTCGATGACATCATTCATTGCATATGTGCTCCATTTAAAAGCGATTTATTTTTTAATAAAGATGTCAAGTGGCATTGGTAATATACTTGCATAATACCTGTATACCAACTTAAGTTTGGGCTGTTCCCAAGAGGGATTTTGCTCATGCCAGCATTTTCACTGGCATCCCTTTAGCAGGGAGCCAGGTGATCCTGTTGGAGATAAGGCTGGGGGTAAGAACATAGAGTGAAGGACTGGTGGAAGGACGACTTTCAAGTAGCAGCTCATGTGTGGCTTAAAGCGAGTCGTTAAGAAGCCCCTGTTAAAGCTATTCATGCATGAAACCTGCACAAGCTATTCAACCTCTAATTTCTTCAAAGAATGGAGGTGAATTTGTTTACAAGGACTGTTTCCCACAAAATTATAATGAGTGGCATCAGTTACCTTCCTCACTTGCCAGCTTTTCAGTTATCTTGCCAGAAGTTTATCTGGCTGTTGAGTCTGCAGTTACTCATGCTTGGGGACTTTGGAATAATCTTAAATCTTGTTGGTAGATTATACAATTTCTTGTTCATCAGTGATCTGTATATCCAAATAATTCCCCATATCATATAGGGGTTATTATTGATGCACGTGCTATGGATATGGACATTTTATCTGTGATTTTAAGACACTTTTTGTACTGGCTGTAGTAGTGATCTGAACCCCCCATAACAATGCAAAATACACTCACTTCCTTCACCCTATGTTGCAGGCTGAAAAAGTTACTCCAAGTACTGCTCAGTATTTCTGATTCAGTAGCTTGAGGCAAGCCCCCTTAACACGGCCTTCTCCTGGGCTCTGTCAGCACAGCATGCTTGGCACACATTGAGGATTGGTAGTCCTTGCACTTATCAGAACTTTATAAACAGTAACTAACTATAGAGTAGCACCACACCATCAGTTTTATCCTTCTTAAACACTGTCTAAACAGATATTTTAATATCGGAATTATGCAGACTATTCCTTTTTTTCTTTCATGTTATTGATAAAATCTCTTTTCAGTGAAAATGTCCAGATCTTCCTATATCTTATTCAGGCACCAGTCATCAGGATATAAGCAATTCTGTATTACTGCTTGTGACTTTTTGTCATACTGATTTCATTTGTTTGTACCATGTTGAGCATCTTCTAACACAGTGCTTGCTTCCTTTTTGTTTACTATCCTTTCAGCTTTTACTCCACTTATGAAACTGCCTTTATCTCAAACCAAGACTTTTTGCACTTTTAATCTTCTGATTCTCTCTCCCATCTCACTGCAGTGGGGAGTGAGTGAATGGCTGTGTGGTGCTCAGCTGCCTACTGTGGTTAAACCAAGTGGTCCTTTTTGGTGTCCAATGTGGAATTCAAAGGATTTGAGATAAGGGCAGATTTCATTGGCATGTGTGAGACCAAATTTATAGCTACTGCAGCTACTGATTCTGCAGGACTTGCCATGGGGCCTGCTTGCCTTAATGCATGTTAGGCTCTAATGCTTGTTCATGGCTGCTTTCCACTTTTGCTGTTCGCTGTACTCCTTGTCATCTGTAATTCTCAAGGGAGCTGTGCTTTACACCAGTCCGCCCCTATATTCTACCCAAGGCTTCAGAGAAGGAAAACGAGTGTACAGCAGGTTTGCTTATATGAGTATGCAGCTGAAGACGTAAAGTCAGAGAAGTCTGAGCTTGCTGTATTTTATGATCCTGGCACTGATTTTGGCACTTACAATTTGTTTCTTGTAGGTACTTGTTCTGGTGCTGGAGCGGAAAAATCCACTCGTTAAACAAGTAGCAACCTGATAGAGGCAAAGAAAATTTGTATTCAGTTATGGATTACTGAACTGGATTGCAATGTTTAAATCTCTGGCTAATGCTCAAGAATCTTAAAAGCAGCCAGCGATGCTGGAGTGCTCTTGCATTCCAGTGTAACCACTACCTGCTGTCAGGAAGGCAGGGTCAGCTGTAGGAATGGACTAACTCGGGAGTTGCATGTGGAAAACATATCAGTAGGGCCATGGAGCTCTCCTGGCCTTTGCTAGGGCTGGAAGATCTGATGAGGGATGAGGGGTATGGATGAGGGGTGAAAAGCTGCTTTTCCCAGTGCTAACAGCAGTACCAAGTGCTGTCCCAGACACCTCCAGGCCTTGTGAAGAAGCTGTGACTGCCTTGGTTTTGCTTGCTGGCCCTTCAGCTGCTCACTCCACTGTCTGATCCCCTCCCTGCCAAAGTGAGAGGGAGAAGAAGCCCAGACAGGACTCTCTACAGAGGATAGGGAGAGCCCACACCTTTGGCAGCAGTCTTCTTGGCTAATGCTGCTAAAAATACTATCCACTTACCCTCTTTTGAGAGAAATCATCTGATCAGCCATTTTGCAGGGATCCTGAGGCTTTGTTGAACTCCAGCCTTTCTTGTTTCAGCCTCTATTCTATAAATACATGGATAATCTCATAGCCAGCAGCTATTTTAGCATGATAGAGAGACACAAAATGTTTGAACCTGTGTTATACCAAAATAAGCATCAGATGTATTTACAAAAACCTTTTTTTCCTAAATTGAGAAACTACAGCTGGTTTGTTGTTTTTTTTTTCTTTCTTCTCCATGCAGGATATGATAGGTAGAAAAGAATCCTGTGCTTCAGGACAGATACCAATGACCAACCTCAGCTGCCTTTTCTATGCACTGGAAGGATGGACTGTTGTGGAGTTCCTGAAGAAATACCTTTTTCATGTGATCATTGGCTCACTGGCAATTAGTGCAATATTAGTTTTTTTTATAGTTCCTTTAACAATCCTCTTTTTCATTTACCTTACTAATACTTTGCTTTTAATATATCAGAGGAACAATGAAGTAAAAGCAGATCCCTTGAGTGATGTTTGGGATAGTGCAAGAAAAACAATAGCAAGCTTTTGGGATATATATGCAAGAATATGGCATGGTAAGTACAACAATGACTTATCTGAAGCTTTGAATTACAGTAAGTGGTAAATACACAGAAGTTTTGATTTTAATTTTTTCTTCCAAATGGACGCAAATAAATTACATTTATTATACTTTGTATGGCTTCTTTGAACGACCTGCAATATAAAACTTTCTGCACGGCCTCCTAGGATTCTGCCTACTCCAATCCCATACAAATGGCTCATGGCAAGAGCTGTAGCAGGGTGGAAATGAGGGCAGACAAGGTGGAACAGAGCTCTTAGTTGGCAAAAGCTGTGTCTTTCCCAAGCCTTTGTATACATTAGCCTTCTAGTCTGGCTCCACCTGAAACCTGAACCAAATATAGGAAGAGTCAAAAAGGATTCATAGAAGTGCATGTCTGTGAGGAAATTCCCTCCCACTGTGAAGTGAATATATTTAACTCCTGTGGAGAGAACCTCTTTTTGGGATTCTAACAGACTATGGTTTCAATTTAAACATCTCACCTTCTCTAAAAGAGGAATTCTTTATTATGGAAAATCCCGAACTCTTCATTCTCCTTGACACGGAATGGGGATTCGTACTTCCAGTTTTCAGGAAAGCATCCAGACTGTTTGCCTCTAATTCTGAAAATGGAGCATTTTCACACCAGTTAATAATTTTTTAAAAATTATTATTATTGTACTATTTACAAAACGTTCCTAATGGGAACAAATTACTTTAGTTGCCTCACTGGGGAAAATGTCAGGTTCAGGTTCGATCTCGTGATTAAACTGACCAACAAATCAGTTCAGTGATAAGCTGTGGTGTTTGAGGGGCTTTCTCTGTGCTATTGACCAAAAGTTCCATCCAGAACTTAATTATTTTGAAAGCTACTACAGAGGCTTTCACAAGTCTCTGAAGGTCATTTAACAAAGGACAGTAAAAAGTTTTCTTTAAACTGCCAGATGATTTACAGACATCTTTGTCAGTGTATTGCTTTCCATCCCAAACAGGTTATGAGCTTCATGGTGTGGGAAACCTCCCACAAGGACCAGGCATGCTCGTGTATTACCATGGAGCTATTCCTATAGACTACCTTTACTTTTTGTCTAGGCTGTTTCTCTGGAAAAAAAGAGTTTGCCTGTCAGTAGCTGATCATTTTGTGTTTCGTTTACCAGGTAAGAGCATGTTCTCTTGTATTTAAGCTTCCTGGATTCACCTAACCTGTCTTGGTTTTGGTGAACTTTACATTTACTATACTTGAAAGAGAGCTTTTAAACTAAAAGACTGCTTTTAGACTTTTAAACTAAAAGTTGGTAGATGTAACGGGACAAACAGGATAGAATATCCTGTCTTTTCAGTGAAAATGTTGGTAAACCCTCCAAAGCCAACAAATAGACATATAATCCTTTTGGAATGAAATGTCATCCCTCAGTAGAAAGTGCTGGATAGGACTCTACTTTTGACCTAGTTCTGGCTGGTCAGGAGAAGATACAGAGAAGCAAAGATAATTCAATTTTAGCAAAACAAGACGTAAAGAGGAGTGTCCAGAAGCAATAGCAGGGAAATTATTTAAAGGCACCTTTATGCCACTAATATTGAAAGCTTTTTTAATATAGAGAATAAAGGAAGCTATTTAGAAGTAGAAGGACATTCTTTGGAAAAGGAAGCTTTCCTGAAAACAAGTATTATAAACTCAAGTAAATTTGATGTTAAAATCATATTCTGGCACTCCTTGAAAGATGATGATTTTTAACTTAAAGCATGCTTAGTAAATACTGTGTAGTACTGAGCACATCAGAAGTAAGAAGTCATCAAAAGATGATTGGCTTTTAAGAGTACCCTCAAAAAAAGAGAAAGTTTAGCAAAATGTTGCGAAATCCTTTTTTAAGGGATAAATAAGAGGGTACTGTTTCAAACTGAAGTGTCCCTAGCACAGATTTTTATTACAAATATAAAGTACGCTTTTGTTAGGACTAAGCAACACTCTCAGCTGTGCAGTTCCTGGACTACTGGTCTGTACATAACATATTGCTTGCATTATGTTCATGCTAGAGCAACAGAAGGTGGCAAATGTTGTGTCAACCTTTAAAAGGCTATGAAAAAACATCTGGTAAAGACTACAAATAATTGAGGTTAGACCTCTCCATTGCATTAGTAGAAAATGTGGCTAAAAGTAATAGGCTGAGTGAAATTTCTCCCTAACCTTCTTTTGCTCTACTATGCTTACTTTTTACAAAGAAATGTTACACTTCACAGATGGGTTCTTTAAGAATGCTCATGAGCATATGCTGAACCTCAGTTCAGTTTATTTACAGGATTAATTACGGTTACAGGAGAATTCTTCCTGTGAATTAATATCTCTCTCCATCTCAGCATAGCCACAAAGTAATAAAGTAACAAAAAAAGGAGAAGTAGGATTCAGAGGTGTGGCATAGCTTCTTCTGAAGAGCTAGGACATCAGACAGAAGCCTTGCATGGCTGAGGGACAAAAAATTCTGTGAGACCTGGAAAAGAGGAATAGGAAGGGATAATATTTTCGTGTGATACATTATAATTCTCAAAAGTTTTAAAGCCAAGCAAATGAAGAACTTCTTTGCTTATTAACAATATGGCATTCCTGACTTTAAGATAAAACAGAAATACGTCTGAGTTCACAAAGGGATTAAAAAAAGTCAACATCCGTCTTTGACAGAAAGATCTATCAAGCATGATACCTTGAATAAGATTAAATACAATTAAATTACAGGATTCAGCACTGTGTTATCCATTGTCTTCCAAAGTTTTTGTTGCAGACCTCTGTCAGTCCAGAGTTGTTGCTTCCATTTATTAATATAAAAAATTTATTTTCAAACTATGCTGTTTGAACAGGGAATTTGAAGATTGTGGAAATGCTTGTTTGCTTTCTATCAGAGTTCCAAATGGATATATTTATAATATGAAGATAATACTAGAAAGCATAGAGTACTTCTATGGTTCTCAATCTGTCTTTTAGAGAAATCCCAGGAAGAAAAATCTAAGAAAAATCTAAGAAAAATTTAGAGAAATCCCATGGAAACAAAGGAAGGAGATTCACTGAACTGTTCATGTGGTGCTGAAATTGCCCTGCTAGCTTCTGTCATTCATGCATCTCGAGAGTCTTAGAGCAGTTCAATTTGATCCACATAGTTTGCAATTTAACCACAAAATACTCAATTAAACAACTCAAAACCTCAATGTTTAAAAAGTTAAATATCACGTTTTAAAAGAAGACCAAAAATAGCTGCTCGTCAGGTATTTATTTTTGTAGTTGTCTTTATTGTACTGATTCTTATTTCTGTATTAAAATACGTAAAAAGAAGGAGAGAGGAATAGATGCTTATTTTCAGATTTCTAGCTATGACCCACCAGTTATGGTTACCTAATTTGGTTGGTTATTATGGAAGATAGCATGTGGAAGCATTTTTTTATTGAGATGTTCCTGACAAGATGGTTCATCTTCATAATATTTGGGGAAAAATAATGTCACATATTTGTCATTTTGCCAAAATTTACTCTGTAGGTGTCTTACTTCCTTCTCAAAAATTTGTCTTAGCCTAAATATATAGCGACTAGATTTTAATTTGGCTGTAATCTGGCTCCTACATGCAAGCAGTATTTGGGATATATATTGTCATATTAAATATACATTTGCTACTTATTTATTTCAGGACTTAAATTATTGTTGGGAGTGACGGGTGTTATACCAGGTACGAGGGAGGCGTGTCTGGTGGCACTGAAGAATGGATACCTGGTGTCTGTCTCACCAGGTGGAGTTCGAGAAGCGCTGTTCAGTGACGAAAGTTATCAGCTCATGTGGGGGAATCGAAAAGGCTTTGCTCAGGTCGCTCTAGAGGCAAAAGTGGTGAGTGCCATATGTTACCAATCCCAGTTTATGCTTTCTGTGTACATGCTTCATTATAAAATGCAGCTTAGGAGCATTTGTTGGAAAATCTTCCAGAAGAAACGGTTGGGAAGTGAAGATTCCATTTCCTTTTCCCATCACTTTCCTCGAGCACATAAATTCCCAAGGAGCAAGGGTATTGTGGAACTTCTATTGAGTGTTTCGAAGCATCCATCTCTGCGGTTCCATGTCTGCAGTTCCATCATGCAGGCATCTAGTGTCTCATCTTGACTGTATTTCAGGAATCCTCACTGTAGTCCTTCTCCACACTGCCCTAAGGTTTCATTCTTTTTTCTTATCCTAATAGACTTACATCTTTATCTTACTTCCACACACCCAGTCATTTTCTTACAGCTCCTTAATGTATTATCCTTATCTCTCTTCTCATTTATTCTGGGAGGGTCTAGGATTTTGTCCGTACCTTTACTTTTCTTCACGTTTGTGAAAGATTGCATCAACTAACCCAAGATGTGTCTACATCAGTGTCTGAGTTTAAATCACATGTGCACTTTTGAAGCAGTTTTTGCATTTCCCTCTCCATGCTTTCATTCACATCAAGGAACATGTTAGAATACCTGAGCTGCATCCCTTCTGGCTGAAACTAAAGCAAAATTGGAACTTAATACTCTCCAGTGTCAAATGGTCATTCAGTCAATGGTGCCAAACAAGAATAAGTTCTACATAAAAACAGAGCACTGAAACGTGGTCAGTGTAGATGTTAGACTCTCAGCATCCTCTAGAGATGTGCTTCTCTTTATTTGCACTCCACCAATGTACACATGGCCAATGTTTCAGTTAGTTTCCATATGGATGATGATCTACAAAGATAAGCTTCTACCACTAGCTCTGACTTCTTCCATCTAAATCTACGTGGGAGGCTGCATTTCTGATACAGTCTCTGGGAAATTATTTCATTTTGGATGGCATGCAGCTGAAAGAGCAGCAACCCCGTCGTTTTCCTAACTGCCTCTTCTCATCATCATCATCACCTCTAGACACAGGTTTTCTGCCTTAATTTAGATTTAGCACATCTAGTGCTTTCTATGTCTGACAATACTGGTGCAAATCCAGGCTTTATCTGTTCTGCCATGCACTTTCTGCTTTTTTCTCATGAATTGCACAACCATCACTTTCCCCTCACGTTCTTATGAATATCGCATCAATTGGAGTGCTCTTTGACCTTCCACATAAAATTTTCTACCTATATAGGAGAAGATGTACAGGGAGTTGAGTTCTTCCCATGAAACTTTAATTTCTTAAGATCCCTTTCAGATTTTTCTGCAGTTATGTCTCTTTTGCACCTCATCCAATTTGTTGCTTCTCAAACTTCATTTTGGTCTCTTGTGTGATAGCTCCTAGTACAAACGACCTGAAGGTGCAAAATGCATGCTTCAGGTTAATATTTCTTCATAATTCTCTCTCTAGATTATTGTGGGGAGATAATTAAAAACTAAAATAAACGTAGGGGCATTTACCCAATGGATAAAGTAATTATAGGCCTGGAGTCCTGCACATGGAAATAACTGAATAGTAGTACCTAAAATTGTTACCCCCTTCTCTTGACAGAATTTGTGGTTTTGTTTTATGGGGGTTTTAAAAATTTTATTTTATGAATTGGGTATTCATTGAGGGTAAGGTTCTTACAGTGTGAAAGGGTCTCATGGTCCTTTGCATAATATTTGGTAGAACAGGCACTATGTAGGACTGTTACCAGGAGGCAGAGAGAGTATTGTATCCTTTGACAACCACTAGCCTGGGCTTACCTTTACAGTGCTGCTGGTTCTTATATCTCTTGTTATTACCCCCGTTCAGCTTTGTGAGTTTTTTATGATCAGAAAGTCTGACTGGATCACTGTATGGTGGGCATTGCTGTAATTAGCTTGCAAGCTTCACTTAACTTTGGGCATCCTTGATATTTCTCTGGAAATCTGGAATCAGACAAACCTTAGAGAACTAAATGCTTGAAAAAAATTAAGAGAACTGCTGTGCATTTAACAGTAGAGGGGGCAATATTAACCTTATATATATCTCTCACTTCTTATATAAAGTTAGGCCCATTGTAGTCACTGGATCCCATCATCTGACACATTTTAAGTTTGATTGCTCTTGCTGCATCCTTTTCAGACGAAAATGCATCCTGGCCAGACTAGTCTTGCAGGTTGACCAAAGACTGGGGTGTAATGGGTGCCAGGCACCCATCAAAGCCTCTCTATCACTGCCCTCCGCAAGTGGACAGGAGAGAGAAAATAAAGCAAAAGATTCATGAGCTGAGATAAAGACTGGGAGAAATCACTCACCAAGTACCATTATGGGCAAACCAGACTCAATTTAGGGATATTAATTGCATTTATTAGTAACAAAATCAGAGCAAGACAATGAGAAGTAAAGTAAAAGTCTTTAAAACACCTCTTGCCCCACCTCTCCCTTCTTCCTTGGTTCTACCTCCTTCCCTGCAGTGGTGCAGGGAGATTGGGAATGGGGGTCATGGCCAGTTCACCACATGTTGTTTCTGCCACTGCTCAGAGAGGAGTCCTTCTGTTCTAGCGTGGGGTCCATCCCACAGGAGACATACTTCAAATTGAGTCCATCCCATGGGCAACAGGTTCTCCATGAACATGTGAGTCACTCTTCCATAGGGTGCAGTCCTTCAGGCACAGCCTGCTCCAGCATAGGTTCCCCAACAGGGTCACAAGTCCTTCCAGGACCCCTGCTCCAGCGTGGGCTTCTCTCTCTGTGGGTCTGCAGACCCCTGCCAGGAGCCTGCTCCTGCACTGGTTTCCTACAGCTTCACAGCCCTCTTTCAGGTATCCATGCTTTGGTGTGGGTCTCCTCCATGGGCTGCAGGTGGATCTCTGCATCCCTGCGGTCCTCCATGGGCTGCAGGGGCACAGCTGCCTCACCATGGGCTGCAGGGGAATCTCTGCTCTGGAGCACCTCCTCCCCCTCCTTCTGCACGGACCTTGGTGTCTGCAGGCTGTTCCTCTCACATATTCTCACTCTGTTCTTCTCTGTCCACAATTACATATGCACAATAATTTTTTTTCCTTCTTAAATACGTTATTGCAGAGGTGTTATGATCATTCCTGATAGGATTGGCCTTGGCACGCAGCTTGTCTGTCCTGGAGCCAGCTGGCATTGGCTCTGCCAGACATGGGGAAAACTTCGGGCAGCTTCTCACAGAAGCCACCCCTGAAGCTCCCCCTCTACCAAAACCTGGCCATGCAAACCAAATACGCTGGAGAAAGACTCATCCAGCTATGAGAACTTGTTCTATTATGTAGCAATTAATATAAATTTGCTAATACTTACTCAGATATCATGAATGAAAGCAAGATAGAGTTATAAGGGTCTTTTAAAAATTTTTATACATACAGTGTAGTCATCAACCAAAGAACCACACACACTTTATCAAAATGACTACATGGTGGTTAATAACCTGTCAGAGATTACTTGAATGCGGATTTCAAGACAAAACCTACTTTATATATGAACAGACATTCCCATCCATCATATAATATTACAGAAGTTCAATAGTTATTCCACTGAAAAAGTTGAAGAAAAGCAGACAAGGAAGGTAGTTTCAGCCTCCGTCCTTGCCTGCAAAGTTTCCACATTTGGTTTCCACTTCATTTTGTGTAACTACTCTGCTTAACAGAAGTCAGAGAGTGTTACTATTTAATGTTATGACTCAGTGTTCCTCTGGGACATATAGTTGTCTCAGTCAAATTCATCCCTGATCTTCAGAAATGCCCTCTGTCTATGGCTTGGGGAGGCTAACAGGGAGGGATCATAATTTCTGAAGATCCCTGAATTTTATCTCTGCCAAAAAAATTCCTTCAAGTCGAGTTAGGTAAAAAATAAACAGAAACTATGATTTATAAAATTCTCTTGTATGGGCAAGGGCTTTGGACTACATGATCTCCAGAGGTCTCTTCCAACCTCAACTATCCTGTAATTCTGTGATTTTCAAGCTGGCTGGGTGTGATCCAGCTCAGTTCACGCACAGCAAATATAAATCTGTGGGTTACTGCAGATCTGGTTTGCTGCTTTAAAAATGTAGGATTTTATGTGTGTACCCGTTTTTTCCAGCTTAGGGATTGAATGTTGCTGCCTACTCTGCACCTCAATGGCTGATCATTGTATGAGAGTAACTTCTGTAGTTACCAGATTTCTGTATTGCCTAACATATGTTTTCCTTGCTAAAATTTAAAGTGTTTTGTCAGTGTGACAGATAAGTTTCAAACATTTTACATCTTAGATGTACAGTATTCAATTAATACATGAAGCAAAGTGTGGTATTTTTAGTGTCCAGTACTTACACGTTTTTAAAAGATGTTACTGACTACTTTTTAAGGGTTTCTTTTTAACCATTTCCCCTAATTTCACATTCTGAAAGGTTTACTGTTACAACTTTATGGATGTTTGATATTTTTGTTCTCTCTCAGGTATTTTTTCCTTTTAATGGTTTCTATCACTATGACTTATTTGGCAGGCTCTAGTTCGGTCTTTTTTGTGCTTGTTTTTTCTCATCCTGCAGTTTCTGTTCTGTGGTAGTGATTCTTAACAGTATAAAAGTCTTCTTTCATTACCTTCTGGACAAGTTGTTCCAACAACACATTCAAATTAGAGTTTCAGAAGAAGGAAAAGGGACAACAGTGGAGAAAAAAGTCTTTGCATATATGAATACAACTACTGTCAGTTTGTCTACAAACTATGAAATCTTATCTCAGGCTGTAAGGCATGACTGCTTCAAGTGGAGGTATCTCAAGCGTGTTTCTTTTCAGTCACAATGAGGAAGTGAACTTGTTCTGTGAGTACCTAAGAATCTGCCTTCCAGAAGGTGTGTAGTCCAGGTCAGTGAGGACACACAATTGCCTTTTTTTGTCTCAGGGATTTACAGAAGTCTTTTCCAGTGAAGTTTTATCCAAACATTACTGCTTCAGTTAGACCCTATTTGAGAAGCAGATGAGATGAGCCAAGCGTGAATGTGTGCTTGCTTTCTGCAAGACTTCACAAGCTGAATACTTTCCTATTCATCACTCATGATGAAAGACAGAGAAACTATGGAAATTTGTTCTATGTTCCAGTCAGTGATATTGCAGTAAATACGTAACATAGAAGTTAAATAAAACCTAATACAATGTCAGTCATTTCATTTACAGATAGTGACTTTAAAACAGATGTTTGTGGGAGCTGAAAAATAGAATTTTATTTCTATTCTGGTGTTTTTTATATCAAGATTGTTTACTTAACTTTACTCAACTGACTGATAATTACTTCTGTATTTGAGTGATTTCCTTAGCTGCATTAACAGGCACTAAAAACAGAAATTCAAAACTGGTATAACATTTCCACCTTTTTTTTTTTTTTGTACTTCCTTAGCCCATCATTCCAATGTATACTCAAAATGTCCGTGAAGGCTATAGGATGTTTAAAGAAAGAAGTAAGAACTTAAAAATGTATTTTATGTATTTGGAATGTTTTATCACTTTTCTCTCAGATTTCTCTTACTTTTATCTTAGATTTTGCTTTTCAGACTTTTGCTTGCTTTGGATTCTCTAACACTTGCTGTGGGTCAGAGGTAGCTCAAATATGGAAAACGATTGTGCATAACTGGTTTGTGTGTATGATTTGGTTCTTTAATGCAGTCTTATTTCTCTGGTCTATTAAGTCTATCGAGCTTTGTTTTGGTGGACAGTTGCCTTAATCCTGTAACAACTTCCTGACTGTCAAATAAAGCATGCATTTTAAAGAAGTCTTCTACATTAATCATTTTTCATGTTTGGATAGTGTTTTCTGTGACTGTAATCTCACTTTTTCCTCCCATAAACCATTTCAGGATTTTTTAGACAGTTATATGAAAGCACTCGATTGCCTTTTACTCCTCCATATGGAGGACTTCCAGTTAAATTTCGCACATACATTGGGAAGCCAATCCCTTACGATCCGAATCTAACTACAGAGGAATTAGTTGAAAAGGTAAGTTCTCTCCCCTTGTAGTATTGAACTACATACTTTGCCCTCTACTAAATATGCACTTGAAACCAGTTTTTTTCATGCTTGCATAAAGACAAATACACTTTTACTAGCCTGTTAAAGCTGTGGGCAATTGAGGTCTGGGATTATTTAATGTACAAATACCTACCAGTAAATATTGACATAGTAACAGTTGATTGGGATGCCCTCATCCTTTCGAAATGTATGAGCTCTGTCTTCTTGTTAACTTTGTTTCTGCCATGCCTTTGATAACTTTGATAATAATTATGATAACTGAAATGACGTAAATTATGTTTTAAATGCAGTATTCAGTAACTATGAAAATAAATTTCATAAATAACAAATAACTTTGGGAATCTTCACAAAATAGCATAGGGCCCTAGAATCAAAGTTCTTCAAGAGCTTCAGTCTCATTGTAAAAATGAAAATATTAAAGAAAGTCGCATCCAAAATATAAAAATATTTCAAGTACCTACCACTTGGTGAAATTAGTGCTGCCCAGGAGCATAAAAGTGTTCATAGATCTAGAGTTTGGGCATTTTTCAAAATATTAAGCTAAACTGAAAATACAGCTTTAAAATTTTTCATGGAAGATGAAAGAAGGATTTTATGCAAACAAACCCTAAATAATCTGCTATGACCTAGAAATACACAAACAAATCAACTGTTAGAAATCACTTGCTAAAAAACACCTTGCTGCCCCCCAAAAGATGCCACAAGGCTAGCTTTTCTTCTTTTGTTTTCTTTTTTTCTTTTTTTAAGGGTCTTCTGCAGGTTGTTCTGAGATTCACAAAAGTGAAACCAGAAAGACAGGTTTGGTCTGTTACAAGGGAACAGCCCCAGCAAGCTGAAGAGTTTGGTCTTAGCAGCTTTAGGAGGCTGGAAACAACATGACTCCCCTTATGGTTATTCATATTCTTGTATTTTAGGGGAACAGTATTTTGTGTACCTGCGAAAGTGAAATTGAAATTTCCCATGATATTGATTTACCTTACTAAGGCAAGCCTTTGGCTGCCCTCTTTGACCACCACCCACTTTGGTGGGAGTACAGTTAGGTCTTCTGTGGCTGATATTACTTTAAAAAAAAAGGCAAATTCAATGAAGTTTGAGGTGAGCAGTGGCCTGGCTGACCTCTGTCTGATCCTGCCCTGCAAAGGAGTTAGGACATGAATCTGTCAGGAAAGGTTTGGCTACTCTTTTCTTATATTCACAGAAGACAGATACTTTTCTATAACTCTGGAGTAGATCAGTGCTGTATGTAGCTACCTTTATTTCAAGTTTAAATACACAAAGGAAATCAAAAGGAGATAATTTTTTATTTCTTTTAGAAAAATAGAATATTGTATTCATTCTCTTCCTAAACTTGCATTTGAATCACATGTAAAGAGTATTACGAGTTTTCTTATTACATGCATGCTGCATATGATAAAATTATGGAAGAACTCATGTTGGGAAGGACAGAGGTTCCTAGTCCAAGCAAAGTCAGCTATAAGATCAGATGACGTGAGTCAGGCTTTATCCATAATTTTTTGATGAAAACTTTCATGGATGGGAGATTGCAGAAACTTAATGTTTGCATGTGTTAAAGGCTACTTCGACTTAGTAATGACCATGTTTGATAAATCTCAATAGTTTGAGCTTACCCAAACCACAGTCATTGTTTTTGTTCCTTTCTTTTCCGAGAGATGTGTCATTAGGACAGCTAGTTAATATAAAAGACAATTCTTTTCTTACAGTAGAGCTATGTGTGAATTTTCCCTCTTGAACCTCCGAGAATTCAGTGATTATACTGTTCTTCCATGAATAAATAGGTCTGTAAAGGCAAATTTCTCTTCTCTTTTCAGACAAAGACTGCTGTCCAGGCTCTTATAAGCAAGCACCAAACAATCCCAGGCAACATATGGAAGGCTTTACTGGAGAGATTTGATAAACGTCGTAAAAGTGATTAGAATGCTTATGTTTATTTCACTGGTTTTACAGCATACAGTAAAAAACAATGTCCTACAGCACTAATCACTAATAGTTGGTGTTAACCAATTTAATTTACAAATTTCTACAGATTTGGTGGAAGAAAACAATTAACCTCTTGAAAGTTCCCCCATGTCTTTGAGAATATCCTGAACTCAGAAAGATTGATGAAGATGACTTATGTATAATAGGAATGCAACTATTATTCCCTCAAAGGAAATAATGCAGCCAAGATTTTCCTGGTTCCTAAAACAAGTACGTACTTACACCCGAGAGCCTTAGTGGTGTTGTCCAGACCTGTGGGTTTGTGTTTTAAGCACAGTCCAGTCTCAGAGCAGAGCCTCAGAGTTGGTGTTGTCCCACCAGAGACCACTCCATGGAGGGCACCTTCCCTGATGGGCCCCACACAAGACAGTGTCAGAACAGAAACTGCCTTGCTTTAGGTAATCAGCAACTGCTTAGACCATTCTCCTAGAGACTATACAAAAACCATAATCCCTTTAAAGCAGATGTTAGACTTCTTCAAACACATCAGCTTAGTAGTGCGTACCCTGGAAAGCAGGACTACTGCATCCAAGACTTTCCCCCCTCAGAAGAAGGTTTCTCAAAGAGAGGAAAAAAAAGCTTTAGTTCAATGTAGCAAATATTGCAAATACATGTAGAAGGTAGTTTCAAGTCTGAGCTGGTTCGTGCATGCGCTATTGCACCACGCCATAGTTGTTCAGTGGATGAGGCTGCCCTCAGCCTGAAAATCCCTGGATATGGTGTGTGTAGTATAGATGTGCTGTATTTACTCAAATCTCTCAGTGAGCAGGGATCAGGCTCAGGGGGAGCTTGCTTAGGCAATGCATTTTTGAGGCTTATCATCACTGGTGGTTTGCCTAAAAAAGCAGTACTGCAATGCTGCCAGTACAGATTGAACCAAAATGCCTGTTTGGAAAGGCAATCTTGTCTTCCTAATGCAACTTGTAGAAAACTGAACGTTAGTACAAAGCAGAACGTGTTTTTACAGGCTGTGAGATGTTGTTACTGGTGGGAGTGGGAAAACTTTGTGTAATCTATCCAATATGCCATTAAATACAACCAAGTCTTAACTTCAAAGACCAAGAAAGGTAATTTTTGTGCCTCATTTTTCCTCCATGTACTTTTAATATGTAAATAATCTTTCCTCTTAACATCCTAAAAGGTTACATAGCATCTGAAGAAATATATGTAATGTTTGCCCATTTTTCAGTAGAAAACTAAATCTACTCTTTGGATTAAAAGAAATTCTTCCCTGACCCTGCTTCTTCACAAGTGTTTCTTGCACATCTGGTGAAGGGAGAAGGATAGACAGGTAAGTTATTTCTCTGGACCAAAAGACAGGAACCTTGTCCTGAAAAAAAACCCTCAAATCTGTCTTAAGATGCAGGAGTCTTTACTTGAACATCTTAACTACAACTGCTGTACACAGGCAGAAAGACTCTTCTCCCAGCAAGGACTCAGCATGCATAGGAGGTGATAAACTAAAGCAGATCAAGATGCAGACTGATATGCCTGGACGTAAACGGGAATTCAAACCACGAAGTCTTACATGCCGCACTGCAGCGATACAAGCTAAAATTCAAAGCCCAAGCTTAAGTCAAGGGAGAAAAGGAACTAAAGGAAAAGGTTATCGAATACTAAAATGGACACAGATGAAGAAGCAAGAGGAATTACAAGTAACCAGAACCTGAAGGCATTCTTTGTATTGCAGAAACTGTAGAAGGACTAGACAGAATCATTGTCTGACTATCCTATTTTTCAATTACATTAATACCATCATGGAACGTGTCCAAAGAAGGGCAACGAAGCAGGTAAAGGGTCTGGAGCACAAGTCTTACAAGGAAAATCTGAGGGGGGTGGGGCTGTTTAGCCTGGAGAAAAGGAGCCTATGTGGGGACCAACACCTAACTACCTGAAAGCATGTTGCAGCCAGGTGGGAGTCGGTCTCTACTCCCAGATAATAAGCGACAGAACAAGAGGAAAAGGAAGTTGTGCCAGGAGAGGTTTAGATTGTATATCAGTAAAAATTTCTTCACTGAGTGGGTTGTCAAGCATTGGAACAGGCTG
This sequence comes from Melanocharis versteri, assembly GCA_013397845.1. Taxonomy (NCBI): domain Eukaryota; kingdom Metazoa; phylum Chordata; class Aves; order Passeriformes; family Melanocharitidae; genus Melanocharis; species Melanocharis versteri. Next base: position 504,745 of record VZTG01002328.1, on the reverse strand, counting down.
CCCAGGGCAGTGGTGAGTCACCGTCCCAGGAGGTATTTAGAAGATGTGTAGATGTGGCATTTGTGGATATGGTTTAGAGCTGGGCTCGGCAGTGCTGGGTTATTGATTAGACTCAGTGATCTTAAACATCCTTGCCAACCTAAGCGATTCTGATTCTGTGACCGATTAACCACTTCAGTAATCAGAATTTGCACAACCTTTCAAATGCCATGCTCTCTGATACATGATGCTAGGAGTTGTGCTGCAACTCACAATGGAGCACTAACCTGGGGTAGGAGATATGTAATCAGAGCACTGATTACCTTTCAAAGCAGAGATTCCTGCCTCTATCTCCTCTATTTCAGACAGCTGTTAATATTTTCTAACAGGGTTTAAGATTTTCTTGGGCTATTACATCTTTCAGCAGCATCACTGCGTTATCTGCAGCTTCTCTGAAGTGAGCTGAAGTAAAAAATAATTTCTATTTGTTGTGTTCTGTCACAGTTGTCTTAAGAGTATTTTTGGGGATCTCAAGATGATAGACAAAATTATTAGTGAGAAGCAGGAGTGATTTTGAATGATGTATGTGATTTTTCTAATAGAAAAATTCAATCAATTTTTTCCAGAAACATTGTAATACTGCTCTAATAATAAGCAGTTATTATATTATTTTAGTGGCTCCCTCTAAATTTTTACTCTTTTTAAAGCAGTATTATAGAATTTAGAACTAAAAATTGGTGTTACAGAAACTAGAATTCTTGTCATACAAATAGAAATGTAATTGCAGATCAAATCACTCCCCTGCTACACTTAGTTTTTAGTCTCTTGATCATACAACAAAAAAAGAAATGAAAACCAGCAAATGGCCTGTGCCTGCCTCAAAATGAAAGCAGCATTTATGACTCTTGTTAGGTATAATTTGCCCTGTAAATAATGCAGGGAAATTCTGGTTTTGTAGTTTTTTGTGTATAAGGTTTAACCAGCTCAAACTACAAGATACTGCATTGGGGAAAAACATTGTACTATAACACAGTAAATTAATAAAATCATAGAGTCATAGAATATCCGGAGTTATCCAGAAGGATCTTGCACAGGACAGCCCCAAGAGTCACACCATGCGCCTGTCCAAATGCTTCTTGAACTCTGGCAGGCTTGGGGCTGTGACCAGTCCATTAATTGGATGACAGTGGAAGCAGCTACACAGTAGACTGTGTACAACTGCACATTCCTTAATTGGATGACAATGGAAACAGTTACACAGTAGACTGTGTACAACTGCACAGCTGAGCAGCTGCAGATGTCGAAGAGGCAGATGATGTATGCGTAGAACAGAGCTGGTCGGAAAAGCACAGCAGGCAGAGATCTGAAAAGCTGGCCAGGTTCATCTCACCAAAGGCTGAGGGCACAGCCATGGCAGTGTTCCATGTCATCCTAGCAGGTAAGGTATCTGCATCAATACCCGTGCGTTTGGAGCTGCACCCAGTGTCATTGGAACACTACTTATTTTTTTTGACTAGTTTTTATTTGTAAATCCATTATTCTTTTTTATTTTTAACGTAAATCCAGGGATTACATCCACAGCTCTCAGGCAGTCGGGAGTGCCCTAACAGCACCGTGAATGCCATGCCCGAACCACAAAGCGTCCGGAACTGCCCGCAGTGGGTACGAGTGGGTACCAGGTATGGATGCTGCTGCTGCTGCTGCTGCTGTGGCGACACCAGCAGGGCTGGAGAAGGAGGATTGCACCCAGCTGGCAGGTACCGGGGCAGGGGCGGCCAGGAGGTAAGCGGTGCCCAAGGCAGGAGGGTGAACAGTGGGTTCTGGGCGCTGGGGGTTGTTTAGTCTGGACAAATGGAGGCTCGGGGGTGACCTCATCGCTCTCTGCAGCTCCCTCGAAAGGAGGTTGCAGCCGGTTGGGGTTTGGCCTCTTTCCCCGGGCAACCAGCGGCAGTATGAGAGGACACAGTCTCGAGCTGCACCAGGGGAGGTTTAGGTTGGACATTAGGAGGGATTTCTTCACAGATTAGACATTGGAATGGGCTGCCCAGGGGGGTGGTGGAGTCACCGTCCCTGGAGGTGTTTCAGGAAAGACTGGACGTGGCACTCGGTGCCGTG
>VZTG01002328.1:466019-502604 GCA_013397845.1 Melanocharis versteri | reverse complement strand
GGCGGGCGGAGAGTAAAACCGGGCCCCGGGAGGGACGCGGGGCTGGAGCCGGAGCCGCCGCCGCCAGGGCAAGGTGAGCGGGCGCTGCCGGGCGGGTGGAGGGGCCCGGCCCGGGCCTGGCCCCGCTGCCGTCCCGCAGGTGCCCGGGCGGGAGGTGGCTTGCCTGTCACCGCCGGGCTCGGGGCCTTGCTTTGATCACCATCGGGACAGGCGCTGCGGGCGGAGCGCCATGGGCGGCGGGGGCGCTTCGTGGGGCAGCCGGGCCGCGGTTGTGTCCTTCTTGTCGGGAGAGCGAGCCTCGACCCCTCCATCCGCCGGCACAGAAGCCAGGCCAGTTCTTGTGCCAAAACAAGGACTAAACCACCCTCTGACTTCTAGGGTCTCTCCTGTCGCAGGTGACATTAGCAGGATTATCAGGGTCTTCTGGTATTTTTTGTTTATTTGGGGTTTTTTTTTGTGTGCCTGTGGTGGCAGTGCTAGTTCTGGTAGAGACGTCCTTCGTAGCCGTGTGTTTCTGGTGGCAGGGACGTGTCGTAGCTGCTGCTTTGCCATGTTTTTCTAGTTTGGAAGCACTGGGATGTCCTCCGGAGGTTTCACTTCCACATTGCATATACGTGCTGAAATCGTGCTCTGTGTCATTTACAGCAGAGTGTGCTGCTGTCCATAATCGCTCCTACTGTCGTCATTAGTAGGGTCTCAGTTATCCCAGCGTCTGCTGACTGCAGCTGAAGGCCTCCGTTGTCGTTTAGTTGAGGACTTTTCTGGGTCGTGTGCTAGAAGTCAGTGAAGGGAATTGCGTGTTAGCCTTGTTTCCANGTGGTCTAGTTGTCAGGGTGGTGTTCGGTCTCGGTTGGTCTCGGTGACCCCGAAGGCCTCTCCCAGCCCAAACCCCTCTGGAATTCTGAGGCTCCGGGCTGGCGTCGTNTGCCGTCCCGCAGGTGCCCGGGCGGGAGGTGGCTTGCCTGTCACCGCCGGGCTCGGGGCCTTGCTTTGATCACCGTCGGGACAGGCGCTGCGGGCGGAGCGCCATGGGAGCCGGGGGCGCTTCTGGGGCAGCCGGGCCGCGGTTGTATCCTTCTTGTCGGGAGAGCGAGCCTCGACCCCTCCATCCGCCGGCACAGAAGCCAGGCCAGTTCTTGTGCCAAAACAAGGACTAAACCACCCTCTGACTTCTAGGGTCTCTCCTGTCGCAGGTGACATTAGCAGGATTATCAGGGTCTTCTGGTATTTTTTGTTTATTTGGGTTTTTATTTTTGTGTGCCTGTGGTGGCAGTGCTAGTTCTGGTAGAGACGTCCTTCGTAGCCGTGTGTTTCTGGTGGCAGGGACGTGTCGTAGCTGCTGCTTAGCCATGTTTTTCTAGTTTGGAAGCACTGGGATGTCCTCCGGAGGTTTCACTTCCACATTGCATATACGTGCTGAAATCGTGCTCTGTGTCATTTACAGCAGAGTGTGCTGCTGTCCATAATCGCTCCTACTGTCGTCATTAGTAGGGTCTCAGTTATCCCAGCGTCTGCTGACTGCAGCTGAAGGCCTCCGTTGTCGTTTAGTTGAGGACTTTTCTGGGTCGTGTGCTAGAAGTCAGTGAAGGGAATTGCGTGTTAGCCTTGTTTCCACTTTGCAAAACCTGAAGCGTAAGCATGAGTTGGTGTGCACTGTCATTAGTCAAATGAGAAATTTCATCTTTGTGAGCTAGTGAAAAATGTGAGCTGTAAGCTGTTTCATTAGGAAGTTAGAACTTAAAAATGTGTATTCTGAACTGCTCAACGGCAAATTGGAACAGACCAGTGTCATCTGTTAGCTGCACGTAAGAACTATGTTGAACCTGTGTTCAACTCTTGGGCTTTTTTTGATCATAATCTGCCTTCCCTTCTTCACTGCCATTGTACCCACATTGTGAGGGCCTTACTGCTGCTCTTAATGAGTGGTTATAGAGGGGGAATTAGAATCTTCACAGCAAAGGGACAGAAGGCAACAAACACAAGCTGTAGTAAGGGGAACTCTAGAACTAGAATAAGGGAGAACATTTCCACCATGAAGGTATTCAAGCACTGGATTAGGGGCCCGAAGAAGCTGTGGGATTTCCGTCCGTGGAGGTACGACAGACTGGACATGTCATTGAGCAACCTGATTTAACTGGTTACTTTGGAAGAGGTTGGACACTGTAATTCCCGGTTTAAATTATCCTGTGATTCTCTTCATCTCTTCAAGATGAGGAAGCAGCATTGTTCAGGGTAGAGTTGACTATCCCTAAGGGAAGGCAGTGCTTTAGCTCTTACCTCTATGGCTAGTAGCACAGAAGATGTTAGATCTTAATTTCTGTTGCAGGTTAGCACACAGATATGCAAGTAAACTTATAAAACTGGTGATTGCATTTGAGGTATTGCATTGAACATTCCAGGCAAAAGAACATGTAATATTTTGCAAGACTGACATGTGTGAACAGGACTTTAAATTTACTTGATGGAGGATTTGGGGTTTGGGGAAAGTCATAAACAATTAAAAATATATAATAAGTGGGAGCGTATAGCTGTAAGAAGTCTTTTAAGCTACATAATCACCTCTCGGTTTTGAAAAAATCCTTCTGTGCCATAACCCATGCTCCATATTCTTCTCTAGGTAGGAGGTGGAGCCACTGGAGTAGACCAGGCATAACAATCTGATAAATAATGTGGTGTTAAATGCTACTCCTAAATCTCGCTTGGTCTCACAAGTTGTGTTTCTTACACCTGCTTGAGGATGTTTGCTGCCTTACAGGTTCTGGAGTTCGGCTCTGGCAACTGGAATGAAAAGGAGCTTCCTCTTGCTCTCCCACACACTCACTCTCTCCCATCCTTTCCCCCTAATTCACACCCCAAAGACAGGTGCATGAAATCAGTGAAAGGCATGTCACTAATGCTATGTGCTTGTATGTTGCTGGAGATAAATCAGCTACCTGTCACACTGTGCTCAAGAACATGCTGAGGAGCAAAATGTTGTAAGCCTGAATTAGTTTGGAAGCTTTCTTCTCATTAATAGGAGTTATCTTGAGTAATGTAGGTGGAGGCTGATTTCCAAAACCCAAGGAAAAGGGACATCTCTGCTCTGTCAGAATGTGAGGGAAAATTGAGATAGGAAATTAAGTGAAATGAGTTCTACTCTAGTATGTGTTATCTTCTGTATTTTAGTCTCTTGTTTCTTGCAAAACCAGAGCAAGAATAAAAGAATGATAGACATACATGTCTGTTTAGGCATGGGAGCTTTGCAGTCATACCTGCTGTAAGTCACATTCTAATAAACAAAACACAGCAACTTCAAGCTTAGATTATTTCAGAAATACTGTTCTTAATCTGTTTCTCTCTACAAGCCTATTTTGCAGTTGCAAGATTTTTTTCTTCTTGGTCCTGACTAGCAGAACTCAGAATATTGACCAACCAGTTTTTTCTAGCCTAGAATAAGTTTTGTACCCAGAGGTATTAGGTTTGCTGTTCAAGCACTGTAGCTAAAATAGTCAAGCATTCAGGTTGTCCTGTGTTTGTAAGGTGAAGTGAATAGCAAATTGTCCCCTACCTTGTACGAAGCTAAGAAAAACAGTGTTGCTCCAGAGTTCTAGAAAGCCTGAAATTCCAGGCTTGGCTTCTGCGGGCTGGTAACTTTTTAGGAGCTGGCATTGGAGTAGAGAGATTATTATACATAGAGACAGTAAAGCCAGAGCAGTTAAAACTCTTAAGGAGGACCTTTTGTGATCTTTTTTTCTTTGTCCTTTCTGCTGCCTCTCAGTGCTGTGCTCTGGGTCTTGATATTTCACTATCAGTGAATTTCCAGGTACAAATAAAGGTCTTTCCAGGGCTGAGACTTTCTTATTTGAGACAGGCTTCTTCCTTAGTCATCCTGTGGTTGTAGTGAGTGGAAGTGTTCAGTAAGTTTTCCTTAAAGCACTGGATTTGAGATTATGCCGTTTCATGTTGGAGTTAGTGCTTGGAAGAAGGTTTTATTTTATTGTAACAATGAATTAGACTAATCAGTACAGCTTTGTGAAATTCAAAAATATACAGTATTAATTGGTATTGGTAACAGTATAAATGTTCTGGATCTGTGCAAGTTGAACAGTTTTCAATGAGATACAATCCTAGCCTGAAGTTAAGCAATTGCACCATCTTTCTCAGTTAGAATTGTCGGCATTTCCATTACACAAAAGGAAAGGACTGTAAAGATCAAGTAAAAGTTTTGCTGTATGAACTGTTATGTTTCTAATAGGTGCTGCTGGGATGTGGGGTAAATGGTATATGAATAAAATGCATCAGAGGGGTTTATTATATGATTAATCAGTACAGGCAGATCTATCTTTTTGGAAGATTTATTCATCTAGTTTTTTTTAATTTTATTTTAAACAGGAGATGACAGGTGGAAATGAATCCTGTACTGCAGGACCGACATCTATGTCCTACTTAACTTGCCTGACTTACATTCTGGAAGAATGGACTGGTGTGGAGCATATTGGAGATTATTTGAGTTATGCATTCTACATTTTATGGTTGCTTTTTCCACTTGTACTAGTCTTTGTGCTTCCAGGAGTTATCGTCATTCTCTTCTATGTTTCCATTCTCTTACTTCATATTTATAAAAGGAAGAATGAATTAAAGGAAGCTTATTCCCATGATGTTTGGATGGGTGCGAGAGAAATGTTGGCTACCTTATGGGATGGACATGGAAGAATATGGCATGGTAAGCGAGATCTGACATTCCATTAAAAACTTCTGAAGCTCTTATTCCTCATTTACCTTTCAAGATTATCAATATATGCCTGATCGTTGCTGCTGGTGCATGCCAGTTCAGGCCAGGTTTTTTTTCTGTTTTATGGGTGACAGTCAGCGGTGCTGGAGACAAAAAAAGAAGGCATTGAGGCTTTTTTAAATGTAAATTTTTTGTCTTATGCATTTAGTCCTTTTCTGCTATAAAATGAGATCTCTGTTCTGGTTGGAATATATGCACAACTTTTTAAATTGCCTTTTTTTCCCCATTTTTTGCTTTTTATAACAATTCTTGGATTTCCTCATTTGAAGAACACCTGAAATGTGTCTTGTGTTAAAAACTAGATCAATTAATGGTATCGTTTCAGGGTACGTATGAAGACTGGGAGTTAAATGCCAGCTCCCTGATTGCTAGTGTGTCAGCCAGGACATGTTAGCATGATTTAATTGCTCTTAACCAGTCTTACATAAAATGCCAAATGATGGCTAAAAGGAACACTTAGTTGCTTCTTGAAATTAACTTCAGAGCCTGACACTGTTACAGAACCCTACTTTTTTATTTATCTTTGTATTTTGGACTACTACTTTCTCTACTAGAATGTCAAAACTAAGGGCCCTGTTCTTTGTCCTTCTGCTATTATTTCTTTATGAAGACCGACTTAGTAAATGATTTGGCTTTTCTCTCTAAGGAAATCATAAGTCTCTTTCAGAGCCATTCAGTCTAGATGCAGCTAAAGGAGAAAGAGATACTTAAGAGCAATTTACATAAAGAATAAATCCTTCTTGAAAATCATCTCTATTTGTTCTCTAGTCAAAGGGAAGCGGGTTTTCAAGGCATTGATAACCAGATGGTGCAGCAGCTGTATCAGATAGGCTTTGTAAGACTAAGATGTAACTTTTAAATCTGGGAAAGTATACTACATCAAAATCAACAGCTACATCAAAGAGCTTAAAATGCTCACTTCACAATAAAAAGCTATTTACTTTTTTTTCACAAGAAATTTTTTTTTAAGGCCTTGGCTCTTTTAATCTTTAGTAACTTTTTCTTTTTATAAGGTCTGACATTTTATTTGTGCAAGAAGATTCTTATCCGGTCCCTCATTGACAGCTGTGACTTTTTTCTGCCCTGCCAGCTGCTTCCCTCTTATCTATACACTTGTCTTGCTAAAGAATGGAATGTTTTCCAGTTATTTTTTCTCCACTTGATTAATCAGGATATCATAAGAAGAACTTTCCATCCTGAAATCTAACAGCATTAAAAAAAAAAAAGAAAAAAAAAAGAAAAAACCAACCACACAACCAAAAAGCCCCAAACCTGGTGTGTGATACCTGTAACTTTACATGTATTATGCCAATGCCGTGTGTGTTAGTCGGCTGGCATGGAGCACAGTCAGTGGTCCCTTGGGATGGGACAGATGATACACTTGCCATGTGTTGCAGCTCCACAGGTATACAAAGTAAAATAGAGGGAGAAGAGCTGAGAGTATCTTCGGAATTAAATTAATGGAATGGGTATTGCAGACCTGATAAACTTTGGAAGAAGTGACAGGATTTGGTTGAGGGGTTTTTTTTGGTGGTGTTTTTTTTGTTTGTTTGTTGTTTTTTTTAATGTGTGTGTTTTTTGTGGTTTTGGTTTTTTGCTTGTTCTATTTTATTTTTTTAAAAATACTGTAACAGTTCTACTGGGTATTAACTGAATATGTTCTATACTGGTGCATTTTGGCATTTTGTGTTAATTAAATATATTCCGCACTGTAACTTGAATAGAAGTGTGAGGTCAGTAAGAAACATATGTTTGTTTATGTATTTTTCAGCTAAGCATATAAAGTCCCAACTAGATTTTAGTATATAGTGATGGAAAGCTGGAACAGGTATAACTTGGAGAGAAGTAGCAAAGATAAGCTTCATATCCTGGAGTAAAAGGAAACGTGAAATGGGTACTGTCATGTTAAATCTTCTGAAACAGTCACTGGTGGCAATGAACTTCGAAAGGTTAATAATAGCTTGAAATAGTTGTTTTACCACTCCAATCTGTATTTTGATTTCTCTTGAATGATTGATTCAGAGGACTTTGCAGCCTTGAAAACAGTGAACTGAAAAAATAAGGATAAATTACGCAGTTCAAGATAGTGAGACTGAGTGTTTTGTTTTAATGTTGGGTTTTTTTGCTTTTTCTCAAAGTGTGGTACCTTAAATGAAACTTGTATTCTCTGTGAAGCAACTTGTTTTTCCTGTAGATGCTGCAAGTTACCTCTTGATTTGTTAGCGGTGACTTTTCTCTTACCACTTCTCAATCCATGTTGGTTTCAGTTTGCCAGCTTGCTGCAAGTTAGTTTCTTTGGGATAGAATTGTATAAAAATTTAATATCTGTTACGCTTTTAACTCCTAACAGGTTATGAGCTTCACGGTGTTGAAAATATTCCTCCAGGACCAGGACTCGTTGTTTTTTATCATGGAGCTACTCCCGTTGACTATATCTATTTCTCAGCTAGACTTCATATAATGAAGAAGAGGCGCTGCAGCGTAGTAGCTGATCATTTTGTCTTTAGATTACCAGGTAACATACTTCAGTATAAACAAGCAGCTTTGGAATTCTGATTTTAAATTTTTAATTGCGTAATTAATAAAAATCATGTTGTAGAAACACAGCTTTCAGAACAGACATTCAGACAAATTAGTGGAAGTTTTGAAATAGAGCATGTTCTTTACAAACAAGAATGAGACTGGCTCATGCAAGGATGGGACATAGTCCTGTCTGGGCAGCACCTTCCAATGACTCTAGGGTGTTTGGAAACAATGAGAAGGAGATCATAGGAGCAGCAGTGTTCTCTGTATTGATCATTAGCAAAGACTTCAATAAGATGCTTCTTTTTCATAAATATAGCCAGAATGAGTGGTGTGAACTGATTAAGAATTAAACTGTTTGGAACAAATGCCCTATAAGTTAAGAATACTAATCTGGAGAGACGATGTATTTTCTTATCCCATCCAGTTGAGGATGGAGGGCAGTGGAACCTGTCCCCAAGAAGACTGTTTCGAGTAGAATCTGTTTTGGAGGAAAGCTAGGGAAGTGTTCAACATGTTTGTGTGAAACATGAGGTGAAGCAGGTAGAAAATGAAAAATATGTTTAGGGCAAGATTTTGGCTGGGCAGCCTAGTGAAATGCACTGCCAGTTGGTGAAATTAATTACGTGAGGCGTTTGTTTTTTGTCTGTGAGAAATACAGTAGTACCCACTTTCTTTCCCAAGTCCGGTTTGTGACTAAAGGCCTGTCAATTCACAAAATTAATTACAAGGAGCATTCTGTAGTGTACTGGTGCTTTTAGTGGAACCAGCTCATATAAGAAGACTGTCTTTTTGTTGGTGTAGATTTATTTCAGCCTTTGTCCCTGGAATGAACTTTTTCATACTGATCACAGTAAGGCTTTGCTTCTACAACTGCTTTTGCCAACAGATTAATTTGTCAGTTGGTTATCAAATCTTTCGCATACAGATCACTAGTATAACCTACCTCATGATGCAGATTTGGCTCCATATTGTATCTGTATAGGCGCAGTTGTTTATCAACTGGGGCATTGTGTTTTACTCCATTTCTGCTTTAAAATAAGGCTCTAAGTGTGATTATACTTATGAGTCCCCCAAATATCGTTCAGTAGCATTGCAGAAGCATCTTGCTGAGCAGCTGGTCTTGAAGAACTGGTTTCAGCAGTACAGCGTCCAGCTTACAGCTACAGGCATTCCTCAGGGATTGATACTTGGGACCGCTGCTGCTTTGTGTTTTTATAGTTTTTATAGCCCTGGATGAGGGGTTGAAGCATGCACAAGAAATTCACTGGTGATACTAAACTGGGGGAGCTGTTGATATACTGTGCATTAAAGCTTGTTCTCAGAGTGATTTCTTAGAAGTTGACTGACAGAAATATTATGAAGTTCTGCAAAAGCAAATGTAGAGCTGTGCATCTGGGATGGAGCAATTCTGTGCAACAGTACTCTGGATAAAAGGGGGCTTTGCAGGAAAGGACTTAGGATTCTAGTAGACAATAAGTTGAATGTGAATCAGCAGTGTGCCCTTACAGCAAAGAAGATGAACTGCATGCTGAGCTTTTTTTAGCATGAATGTAACTACTGGGTTGAGTGAAGAGGTTTTTTGCCTTGGCATGGCACCTGTGCAACCACATCTCGCAATATGGTATCCAGTTTTGGACTCCCCAGTACAGGGCACACTGATACACTGGAGCGTGTTCAGTGGATGATGGGGGTCTGGAGCACACAGTGTACAAGGAGATGTTGAGAGAACTGGATTTGTTTGATCTCTACCAGATAAGGGTGGGGAAAGATACTATTGTTGTCTTCAGCGACCTAGTGGGAGGGTGGAGAGAAGAGGGAGTCAGACTCTTCTCATAGGTGCACAGCGATAGATTGAGAAGCAACAGAGACAAGTTGCAAAACAGGAAATTTTGATTAGACATGTGGAAAGGTATTTCACCATGAGAGTTATCAGACACCTGAAAAGATTGCTTAGACAAGTTGGGGGATCTCCATCCCTGCAGACTTTCAAAACTCCGCTGGGTGAGGCTCTGAATAGCCTGATCTAGTTGGACCCGCTTTGAGTGGGACACTGGACTAGATGACCTCCAGAGCTTCCATCGAATCTGCATAATTCTCTGGTTCTGTGAAGGAATTAAGGCTGTTCAGGGAGACAAGCCCAAAGAGCCCAGAAAATGTTGCGGATTGTTTCAGATTCAGCATAGTAATCTATGGCTGGCAACTCAGGTAGATTCTGCTTCTCTTGTGAATCAAACCAGAAAGACTGCGTAATTTTATCCTAATACTAAGGCTGTCTGATCTTGATTAAGTGTTCAGATTAAATTGGATGCCTTTTCAGAAGATTTTTTAGCCAAAAGTTACTATGGTCATTGCAGCAGAAATGGGAAGGGGTTGTGGTGCATTTGGGGAGTCTGTTAGGCACAGATGGATGTGTCAGAATTGCGTCAGTGTTAGGTATGCTTTTCTTACTTGCATTTTGGAGGAGAAGAATATGAAATACAGTCATGTGAATTCTTTTTTTCCTTCTTTTATAACTAGAGGTTAGCCACAGGGAAAAACAACCTCAGTATTCTAGGTTTCTGGTTCCTTTAGACTTTTAGCTGTGTAGTGCTCAGATATACATTGACTTGTCTAAGTTTAGGGGAAAGCCTTTTCCCAGAGCGTTCAGAGAGGACTGAGATTTCACTTGTGTTCTTCTCCATCATCCCCCGCTATAGTATAGGCCATTTTTGCTTCCTGAAGTTATCTGGGAGCCCTCTTTAAAAGGTTGCCTGCTATTTTATGTGACTAAGTCCCTTTCCTGTAATGTTCCAGAGGGAAAGGAGCTTTGGCTTCTTGTCTGTTACATGCACAAGGTGTTGCAAAGTATTTTGTGGACTAGATGCTCTGCAGATATACATGTGTGATTACCTACAGCTGTGGAAGGTTGGATTCAGTGGTCTAAATGGTTCCTCTCTGGGGTCCTAAAGGTCAACGATGGGAAAATGTTGACATCCTTGCCATCCTGCTACCAGGTAGCTGACAGCCCTGATGTTACAGTCACTGGGGCCAAGATAGAGAAGTGTACATAGTGCACAACTTGAGAGCACTGTTACATGCATTACTAGTACTCTCCAAAGGGTTTTCAAACGTTTCTGCCAACACAGTCTTGTAGAAAACAGGAGAAGAGTATGTTGGGGCAAAGGCAGAGTTCAGGTTGAATTGTGGAATAAAGTTATTTTTGAACTTCTTGGTGTCTGGAAGAACATGTTCTGCATGGCTGAAAAATTGTGTTTAGATAATTTTGAGAGTTGTTTTGTTTTTCAAAATGGAAAAATAGATTCTTAGTCGCTTTCATGCAGTGCTACCTGGTACTACCCTAGTGTTTCTTCTAACTTTGTGATGACTTTTGCCTTGGACACAGGTACCCTGGCTGTCCTTTTTGAGCCCCTGCATCAGATTCTATCTCTCAGCTGCTTTAAGGGAGCCAGGTTCTTCTGTAGTACTGAAGCAGAGATATCGATAGTAATGCGTGTTCTGCTGGCCAGGCTGTGAAGTACAGCTCAGAATATAAAGTTTTTACTAAAAGTCAAGGGAAATACAGCTGAGAAATTTTGTGAAGACTTGAAACCTCCCCACACAGCTATTCTGTAGAAAAGTTTTTCATCTGTATTCTGTCAATATTCTGTTCTTTTTTTACTGATATATGAACTGAACAGGCTCGTAGCGTTGCTTTGTCACGCACACCCTCCCCCCCACCCCTTCCCCAGTGTATCCAGTGACGTAAGGAACAGTGTTGTCACAGTCTTTGCTTCCTTGGAGTCTCTTTTCCTGCTCATCTCAGTCCTTTTCTTCACTGTTTTGCCTGTCTCCTGAGCTCACTGACAGAAAGGACTTAGAGACAGGCAGCTTTTTACCACCAGGTACATTCCAGAGAGCTTTAATTAGTTTGGGAATGTCAAGCATTGTAAAAATCAGCTATTGGAAATCCCACTAAAAAAGCACCTGAAAGAAATGAATTTCCATTAGGTAAACTCTATTTCAGGTGTTCCTCCAAGCAAATGCTACTAGATGAAGACTGAGTGTCATCAGCAGTGTGTGAGGCAGGCACAGCAAAATATGAGACAGGTGTAATGCAGCTTGTATTCTGTTGCCATGTGTATGGACAGATCCTGATTGGGTATAGAGATGAGTTGGGAGTAATTATACTCACACCAGCTACAATGACTAGTTAGAGATCAGAATTTAGTTAAGAATAAACTAATAATGTGTTGCCTCATGCTTTTCTTCCCAAGTACTTAGTTTATGCAAGCTGTAAGAGAAGACAGACCTCTGTCTTCTTAACTATATTTGGACTCTCCTTTAGCATGCGTGTTTATGTAACAAATGTGTGTTTATAGTCACAGTTGTTCTTTTGTTATTAAGAGGCAAGCTCAACTAGATCAGTTCTTTGTCCTTGTCTGTGACTGATAGGGTTGTTTGCTTCAGTGGGAAACTTCAAGAAAGAGAAGTAATGTTTCCCTTACTTCCCAGTCATCCAAAGTTACCATTTTGGTATGCTCTACTCATAAATACTGTATAAATTTAAAATTTATTGAACCAACTGAACAGGACTTATTTCCTGCAAACAGAGGTTTGTGCTAGTTATGTCCTTTAACAATAGGCCAGTTGTCTAAATTGATCAGATATGTTCCTTTTGATGCTTGTAGCAAATTTTTGATGTTCTGCTGTTTCTTGAAGAGTACGGTCAGAATGACATGTCAAATTCAAGGTAATATGAGGAGTTTATGTAACCTTAGGTTAAAAACATCAGTAACAATATTAACAGAAGGTGAGTGTACCCAGTTGAGGCTTTCCAGATGCCTCTCTGTATGAAATGCTATCCAGGTACACGCAGACTGAACCAGAGTCAATTGCTGCAGTGATCCGTAATGTAGAGAATGATGCATTTTCTTTGTCGTTCTCCTTCTTATGCACTGCTGTTCTTTGCCAAAGTTCACAAAACAAAACCATTACAATTTCCTGGTATTGCTTCTTGTTGCTCTTTATTTGGACTATGCTATGTTTGAACAGTAGAGCTTGAGCAAGGATCCAGTGCCCTTGAGTCAAACAACTCCTTTGAAGGGACACGTGAAAGATGTCACGGAGTGCTTGACAGTTCTTTTTCAGTTTAGTCCTGATTGTGGGACAACACCTGACTTTACTATGACAAAAAACCCCTGAAACCCCTAAATCTTCAACTTTGCAGACCAAAATCTGTAAGTTGGACTTAATTCTTCAGTCCCTCTTGGGGACTTGGGGCCTCAGCTTATTAGACTAGGAAGTTTTAGCCATAGTATTATGTGCTGGGGATCTATACTCAATGATAGTATGAATTAACATTTTCTGAATGAATATTATCTTACCCTACAGGTTTTAAAATACTGCTTGATGTACATGGAGTTATACATGGACCAAAAGAAGCTTGTGTCAGGACTCTGGAGGAGGGCCATCTGTTAGCCATTGCCCCGGGTGGAGTTCGGGAAGCACTCTTTGGTGATGAAATGTATACTATTTTGTGGAGTGATCGGAAGGGCTTTGCTCAGGTGGCCATTGATGCAAAAGTGGTAAGTATGACACATCATGGAAGAGAAGCAAAGAAAGCTAAGTTATTAGTACTTTCTTCCAGAGAAAGCTGTTTTGATTATCATATATTTGGTGTTAGATTTCTGACTGTCATGAGTGTGGTCTGCTTGCTCTAATAACTACAATTCAAGACTCTTTTTGTTGCTTTTGATAGATAAGAAGGCTTTAGAGTCAGCTAAGAATAGTATGGTTAGGAAATGCAGAGTTTAAAAGAACAAGAGATGAAATACAGGATGGTTTCTCCATAACAAGCATGTGCTGTTTTACGCATACCTGGTTAGTACTGTGATGGCTTAGCCCTCCCTGCCCAGCATGGTTGGGAAACAACCCTACATATCATAGTCACAGAATATGCTGAGTTGGGAGGGACCATCAGGATCATGGAGTCCGACTCAATGTTTCTGTTTCTTCTGTCACTGAAGTGTGGTGTGACCCAGCAGGGTATAGGCTCACTGGCACTGCGTACTGTGTTGGCATTCTATGGTAGTCCAGGGTGTGCAGTGGCAGGAGATGCTGGTCACTGGGGTGAACTCTCTTCAGTTCTAATGTACAGCATTGGGCTTGGTCAGCAGGCAGGTGGATATTCATAGGGGACCGACTGTTAAGGCACAACAGTGTGTGATATATTTGAATTGTAACTATTTTAGTAATCATTTCAGAGTCCCTCTCATTCTGTGTTTGTACTTGGAAGATGTGTGCATATGTCCATAGGTCTGCATATACCTAATTTAAAAGCAAGTCTCACACCAGGAGTTTTATATTTAGTTACTGTCAAAGACAGACTAGTTAAATCTCTGGATTTTGTACAGAAATAGAATACTTTTAAGACCCAAGTGGGCATCACTTTTCTCACAAGGAAAATAGCACTGTTTAAACAGGTATTTTCAACAGGTTTAGATTTTACTAATGTATGGTAACAGCATGGATTGTGCTAGTTACATTTATTTTATTGGGTGTGTTTGGTTCCCTTTATGCACTCACAAGGGTCTTGTAGCTTCATCTCCCCCTAAAAAAGCCCTGAGAGATGCAGTAAAAAAGGGGGAGTGTCAGAGGCAGGCTGAAAGTGGGAAAAACATCTTTATTTAGATTAAAGATGAACTTTTAAGTCACCTTGAATCATAAGCAGAACTCCTCATGGAAAGAAAAATGTGTCTGAAACATCAGAAAAATGTGTCTGAAACTGGGACCTTCAACTTGTTGAAATTGTCTCATTTCAGCAGCTTTTTTGCCAGAATTTCTGTCATATGAACAAAAATTTCTACCTCTATGTCAAAAGTAAGATGTTCCAAATAAGATTGTTCTAGAATATATATTTATATGCATTCAGTTTATGCAACTGCACTTCTTTTTATTCTCTGTAATTATTTACAGACCTTTTTTTCATCTCAAAAGAACCCCAACTTGATGCATATCTGAAAAGTTACATGTGCTAGCTCATCTCCATGCTTGTCTTTGAAAAGTTTAAAAGAATTCGAGTGTATGAAAATCCCATGAAGAGTTCTGTATTTCTGATAATGCTGTGTACAGTGGGCACATACTATAAAATGATATTGAAAAACTTTATATAGTAGCTGACCCCCTCACAGTTCTTGTAAATCTTGACAGCTGTTTGCAATTTCAAAGACAGCAATAAAAACTTGAAATATTCAACACCAATCCAAGTACTCATCAGCAGAAATAAGTAATGGACAGGGATTGAATATGACGCATCAAGTGTGAAGCAATACCATCAGCATAGCAGAGAGGAATCAGACAAGTTTAGTGTCCCAGTCCTGTGAGTTCTTCCCTTTGAGCATGACTACAAATTAGGTAAGAGGTTTAAGCGCTTAAGTCACAGCTGTGTAAACACTGCTAGATGGGGGGGAGATGCCTAAATGCTCCATAGGTTCTGAAATTCTGGACTGCTCTAAGAAAATAGACTTGCTGAAACAGTGACTTGCTGAAATCTTGTGGTATTCTCCAGTTTGAAACCTCATGGCAGAAGGTCACAGAAGAACTTTGGAATACTTGTTTTGCTCTCTATATATTCTTGTCTAAGAAACACTTCTGAAATTAATTTGCTTGTTGAGTTTAAGTGAGGTAGAAGTTTTTTAGATAGTGCTATCTTCCTTAAATTCTTAATTATTTTTTTTCCCTCCTAGCCCATCATTCCTATGTTTACACAAAATGTTCGAGAAGGCTTTAGGACATTAGGAGGAATAAGTAAGATATTTTCTATTTTTCTGTAGTTTATTTTTCCATGTGTGTTTAGCCTATCTCTGTAGAAATGATCCTCATATAAGTTTGAGATTTAACACAGCCTTGTTTCTTGATGTTTGCTCTCTGGTAGAGTTCAGAGATGTTAGTAGGATTTAGTTTCAGCATTAGATGTGATATTGGCTCATCTAAGTTATTTTCCACATAACAGTGTTCTTTTACAAAAGCAGTAGAAGGAAGGAAAAAGGAGCCAGAAAAAGGCAGGAAGATTTAAAGCACTTTTTTCTCTGCTTATATCTGCTAGGTCAACCCTAAGTTTTTTGCTGTCTGTTAAGAAGCAAAGCAAACAGTTTTGCAACTGACACGTAACTCCTTTCAATGTTCTCCTAAAGTTCTGTGCTTGCATTTCTACCTGTACTTAGAGTTTGAATGGTTTGAACTACATTTAATCTGTAGTTGCTTTTCTATTCTGCACTAGATGTGTGGTTCCTCACAAAACCTTGCATTTTGCAGCTCTCCTTCCTTTTCTCTATGGAATTTGCAGCCAGAACGTGAATAGATGGGTCTTTGTCTGAAGGGTCCGTCTTTGGGGTGATCAGATGCCCACATCTCTGCCCATTTGCTGGTGTTAAACCCCCTCTTTTTTATATTCTCTTAGTGACTATCCAGCAGAGGGGCCTGAACAAGTCTCCTCCACACCACTGTGTTCTGCCTCAAGTATGGCATCCATCACCTTCATCAGAGGGCTGCAGGGCAGCACAGTTCTGTTTCTCTCCCCCTCCATTTAAGAGCTATGTATTGCATGGAGAAAGCCAAGGCATCAGATGCAGCAGCTGGAATAATTCACACATTTGTCATATTGTACAAAAATAAACAGCAGTTAATGGTTGCTGTGTTCAGGAGAATCCCAAACAGAAGAAATTGAAGCCAAAATCATTTATGCTACTTGCATTCTACAGCGGAGTTGCTAGAGGAATGTAACTCTCTTGATCACTGGAGGTATTACTCCAGTTTCAGTAGTTTTTGTCTTTGTTTTTATAGGTTGTGTACAGAAAATTCCACGTCTTGATTAGTAAGGATTTTCTTATGCCAACACCCCAGTTAATGGAATTTCTTGTCTGAAATTGAGAAGGATAATATTAGCGCACATTTTTCAAATAATCCCTTCTGGGTATATTTGGTATAAATGCTTAGAAGGTGTCATGTGGGGAAGAATGTGTCCTCTTAGAGATAATTGAACTACCTGTTTTTTCTCTCTTTTTATATTGTTTAACTGCAACCAGTGTGTGATCTGAGAGAGCAATTCAGTATGTTAGCATGACTGACTTTTAGGCAGAAAAGGCTATTTCTGATCCTCTGGACCTCAGTGGGACTGAACAGTGCAGTCTTCCAATACTAGTTTCTAATGCTAACCTGTCAAATGAGCTGAACCTGTAACCTGTATTGCGTAGCATTCCCTTCCTCTCCGGAGAGGCAGCTATTGAATTTCTCTCCTCTTCTTCCTTCTCGTTTCAGCTACTCTTTGGAGGAAAGATTTCACACCAAGTTAGGGTAGAAAGAAATCTGATGTAAGCGTTAATGCAGCTTTTAGGAAATGAAAGTCAAGGTAGGATAGCACTTGAGATGACATATTGTTTGAGAGTCTGGGTTGGGGGCTAGATTACTTTGCAAGCCAGTTTCAATGTTAAGACATAGTGGGGAAAAAAAAGCTTTACAGAATAATCTCAGTCTCTCTCTCTCTCTCTCTGTCTTCCCTCCTTTACCCTCCCCCACTCCCCTTCTCCCTTCTCCACCTTTCTTTCTCCTGCTTTCTGCTACGTTTTTTCTCATTAGAAATACTTAGGTCGCTATATGAGCGTATTAGATTACCAATAGTTCCTCTGTACGGGGGATTTCCAGTCAAACTACGTACATTTATTGGAGAACCCATTCCATATGAACCAAATGTGACTGCTGAGGAACTAGCTGCGAAGGTAAGATAGATATCTATATATATATAAATTTAAAATATTGAATGTTCTGATAAAAACCACTGCAATAGTCTTGTCAAGTGATTTCTGTCTAGGAGCCAGTTAGAGAAATTGGTGGAGTCATGCTAAGTTTTGTACTTGCCTAACTCTGAATGTCCTTCTTAAATACAATCTTTTTATTACTACAACTTGCAGATGTTCTAGGTCTTTTAAAGTTAATTGCACCCTATATTTGCTTTGAGAAACAACTTGCTTTAAAGACTGAAGAAGTTCAGTCAGATAAGACAGCTCTGGGTTGGTAAAGAGAAGCATTTCACCCAAGAGGAAGCATTCTGCTTCCTGGTGTTTTCAGAAAGATACTAAGGAAGCCTTTCAAACATAGCAAATCTATGTTCACAAACTGTTGGAATTGCATACAATTAAAAAATGGTAAACAATTTCCCTGCTTTTTCTAGTGTGTTTCTATTTTGTCCAGCTTCTAACCCAACAATTGAACTTCAAAATGTTCCTCTAATTCAGATTTAGATGTTTTATAGAAAGGATTTTCAGGTCCTCATGTTCATTCAGTTTATTAATAGATTTCACAGTGCAAAGACATAAACCAGTTAAGTGGTGGAGCAGTGAGATGGAGTGGGCTGAAATAGGTATTTTTGAAAACTCTACAGATGGTCACTTATAATATTCCAAAAACTTCACTTGAGAGAGAGACTTTTCTTGACCATGCAGGTGTCAGTTCAGTTGTCTCTCTTTGTCTCTTTAGCTTATGATTAGGTCTATGCAAAAAGACTCTTAAAATGTTTGTCTGCAATATCTTAGGCCCTGGTTATGGAAAACTGATTGTTTCTTTCATGGGGTCACTCTGACAGGACTTCAGAACTGCTGGCTTTCAGCAGAGAATTTAAATTGCTTTCAGATGTGCATTGGCATCTTACATTTGTGCCAACCCTCACTTACTTCTGACTTAAGTTCAGATTCTGCTAGATAAGGCCCCTAGAATGCAAATTCCCTAGAATCCTAGTTAGAGCAATTTTAAAGTTGCATCTCATGTTTCAGGCTATGGCACAGTATGCGTTTTCCCATTATATATAGGAAAAAATTAAGCTCAAATTTTTTACCTAATGCAAATTTTAGGTCTGTAGAGTCACTTAGGACTAGATGCATAAAGTCCTTCTCCAAGGACTTAACAGTTGATCACACCTACTTCATATAAACAGTGGGAGCTTGTACCAACAAGTGACATTCTACCAACATCTGCCCTTGCTGGCCACTGGTTTACAGAGGAAAATAATTCTCTGTTCTTCTGTTACTGGCCTTAAGTATTCACTAGCCTGTGCTTATCTAGGCAGAATAGGAAGATTACTGTGTGTTCTCACCACAGCTTTTGCACGTAGCCCTGCCTTTGAATGTTCCCTATAGAGCTTTTATGTAATAAGAGTTAACTGCTGTGCACTCCTTGGCCTGTTTGTTTTTTGAGTGAAAGTGAAGGCTGCTGTCGCATGCAGCTAAGCGGCCTGAGCATGTGCTACAGGACCAGTTCCTTCAGGGGCCTTGGATCCAGAGGGCATTACTTTGTTCAAGTCAAATGTGTTAAGACACAATGGTGTTTCAGTGCCACTTCTGAGCATGTGTAGAAGCAAAGTTGTTGCCCACTGGAAGAGTGTTACTGATGCAAACCTCGGCACAGGCAGGAGTTTGAGTTGCAGTACATCATGCAGGTGCTTAACATGCTTTATAGACCTAAGTCTCTTCGTTAATTTACTCTGTTGTTGTTTGACTTTTGTGTATCACTGATAGAGCTTGTGAACACAGCTACCAGACATAAGAGATACTAGTTTGTTGGTCTGTTTCATGGCAGTATTGCCACAATCACATCCTGTGGGCTTAAATACGGAAGAAGAGTAATTTGAATTTGCAGTAGTTCTGTGGTATTTGAGAGGATGAAAAAGAGCCCAGAAATTGTGTTATTATATGAGCAGTATAAAGATGAGTTTTTCTGACCAAAACCTTTTCTCTTTCCCTACAGACAAAAGCAGCAATCCAAGCTCTCATAGAAAAACATCAGAAAATACCAGGAAATATATTTAGGGCTTTAATGGAACGATTTCAAACACAAAAGAAAGAAGATTAAGGTCTTCTGAGCTTAAACTTCTATAACTACTATTTAGTTATAGTATTCTTGAAGTTACATTTGTAAATTATTCATTCTTCTAATAATAGGTTTTAAATACTGTCCTAATGGTACTGCTGTATAATTTAAGATAGAAGTCACTTGCCCTTGCCCTTTCCCCTGTCCAGTGTCAAGCTCAGGAGTCCAAACTTCAAATCATTCATAATGGGGCAAAGTTTAATTTTTGATAAATGCATTCCTACCTTGGAAGTGTCTGGGTTATTGATTCTGGGTTTCAGTTGGGGGTTTTTCTCCAAATAACACTGTGAGCCTTTATGTATATGGTTTGTCTTCCTTTTGATCTGTCATTGTCTCCCATCCCCACCATGATGGATCTCTAACCTGAATGTCCAACCCTCTGCAGAGCTGGAGTCTTAATGTCTTGACCCTCATCAATGTAAGGAGGTTTTTTGGGCCAGATTAATGCCATGCAACACGTATGAAAACTTTCTTGAGATTGTTACTCAAACTGCTGGGAGACAGTCCACCACTTTTGGCCTGCAGAACCTCTAGCAATGCCTGCAAAACCTGTGTTGCAAAGTGTTTAGTTTTGCTGGGTGAGCTCAGAAAGGGTTCAGAGGAGTAAAAATTGATTAGAGAACTACAGTGATCCAAGGAGGTTTGTTATGGAAACCACTCCGATGCTGTGAATGAGAACCCTACAACACAACTGCTATTCCGAGCCAAGGCATATTGGATATCTACCCTTGAGTAGACACTTGTCTCATTTATTTCTCAGTGAATCTGCAAATTCTCTTTTGAAACAATGAGCTAAGCATTCAAACATCAAGAAGTAGAAATGAGAATTCTGTTTAGTAACATGAGCTCAAAAATCTTCATTTTGATGGAAAGAGAAAATTGTTACAACACTCTAAAAGCAGTAGTTCTTTTGAAAAACAGGATTGGCAATCCCAAATACCCTTTAGATTTAGTGTGTGGATAAACTCTTAAATATATTCTTCAAACAGTTATTTATATAAGTTAAATAATGAAGGAGAAGGAAGTTGTGTATACTTTCCTTAAGTGAAAACAATTGAATCAACAGGAGAGAGTTGCAAGATTGGGCTTTTGTGCACTTAGAGCAAATTATATTGTTATATTTTTTCTTAGCTAAAGCCTGTGGGTTTTTTTGTCTAAGTAGGAAATACCTGAAATATTTCTTCTAATTTCCGTGAATTTTAATCTACAGTTCTTAAATTAACATCTGGGAGCTTTTTAGTTCTGGGATGAGGACAAATTCCTTCAGAAAAGACGAAAGAGATTTTTGCTATATGATGTGGTCTCCTTTCAATATTGTTGGGGTTTGACCTTTTCTTAAAAAAAAATACACCCCCCCAAAAACACCCCAACAAATAACGAACATTTGAAGAAGCAGTTGTATTCGATGTAGTAGTCATTCCTCTCACCATTTAAGTGCATACTTTGCTTTATGCTCTTTTAAATGTGTAAATTATTGACATTGCATAAGTTCATGTGGATGATGCCCTGTGATAGAAAAATATCACTTTATGAGAAATTGTCTATCAAATGTGGTTTACAAGAAGCAAAAGGCTTATTTACTTTATGATATTATTTTATACCAAAAACATTTTACGTGGTGTTAATTTTTTTAAAGCTTTGGGAAGAATCATGTTATATAAAGGCAAATGCCCATTTTGAAGTTTTTAAAATTACTTGGGTTTTACTTGAAGGCAAGATTTTGTTATTTTTAATTTATTGGACTGTGTTTCAAAAATACTGTTAACATAGCATTTCATTAAAAATGCTAATGCTACATTCCTGCATTGAAGTATAACTCAATTAGACCTTTTTTTTACTGTCCATCTTGAGGAAAATGTACATCAGTCTATGTTGTGAACATCTCAAAGGCAGCTGAACATATTTTGTGTTGAGGTTGCATATATGTAAAAGAGAACTCAGTCTAAAAGGTTCTGTTAGGCGTGAATGGACATTGTTATCAGAGATTTTGTAAAATTTATTTTATTAAGTATGTGGGCTATTTGCTGTGGTTTTGTCCCTTGCGGTTTTGTCCCTTTAAGTTTTGAAAGATCAGTATAAAAAGTGAAGGGCAGTATTGGTACTCTCTAAGTGTTCATATTTATATAGGCCTTTCATATTTATTTCTATATATTAAAAATGTATAGAAGACACCTTTCGAATAAAATTGACAACTAGAACAGACTTCCGAAGTTTTGTGTTGTGTTTGAACTAAATGGAATGATACATTCCATTTACAGCCTGTCCTGCTGAACCTTGAGTGGCGTTGAGCAGCATGTCCTACCCCTGAGATGCCCTTCTTGCCTTGCAGTGTCTGAATAGGGGTGGAAGGAACAAATCCGCAGGAGGAATGAAAGGAAAAATAACTCAGACAACAGTGGAATAAAGGAAAAAAGTCACATAAACAATAAGGTCTGAGTTTTAATAGTTGCAGTCAGTGCTGCAGAAGGCCTTTACAAGCACTGCAGTACCACTTTAGTTAAAACTTCTGCAACAGAAAATAGGCCATAAATACTGACTGGTAAGGTTTACTTGTACATATTTGGGGTGTGAATGATTGCCTACTTCGTTTTGTTGAAAAAGAGGCAGACATCGATAGAGACTTTCACAAGTAAGGTTATAGACCAGGCATCCTTTCAGCTGATTTGGTTTACTGTGCATCAAGCAGAAGTATTCAGAGGGGATTTTAGCAGGGTTAGACTAAACCACTGATTGTCTGGTTAGCCTTTAGATACGCTGAAGACATTACATGTTTCGCCATGTGAGCAGCATAAGCAGGATATGTATTTTAAGGTTGTTTGGAAGCAGACCAACTGCTGTACTGACAGGTATTCATCATTACCTCTCAGCAAGACCCAAATCTCCTACTGGCCAATTTACTGTCCTGTTGTGTAATAGCAGAGCTCAGTCTGAACATCTATTATTAGGATGCTTTCACATGAAATTAATCTCTGCAAATGCAAGGTAGAGCAGTTAATCAGCACTGTCAACACAACTGTGTGGCTCATCCGGTATGGGGTTTGCAGTACAAGGATAGCATTATGTTGCTTCATCCTATTATTCTGTGGAGAAGATACAGCTATGATGACAATGTGTTAGCTCTACAGTGCTTAATCCCTATTAAGCCTGTCATAGATGCTAGGATGCTTTTCTTGGTGTTATTTTTGCCTCAAAAAATTACAGTACCAAAAGTAAATGTGGAAGTGCATGGAATTGCTACATGAGTATAGTAGCACTGAAAATACATGTTAAGTAAGATAATTCTCCAAAATGTGTCTGCTAAAACTTCAAGAGACAATCTGATGATGCTTTTCTATTCTCTTCTCTTCACTTTTTTTTTTAAACTCAGGACTAGTCAGAAGAAATGATAGTCTCAAATTTATGAAGATGAGCAGAGGGCTGGAGTACCTCTGATATGAAGGCAGGCTCAGAGAGTTGGGGTTGTTCAGCCTGGGGAAGTGAAGCCTCCAGAAGGACGTTGGAGCACCTTCCAGTACCTGAGGGAGGATACAAGAAAGCTGGAGAGGGACCTTTGACAAGGCCATGTAGTGATGGGACAAGGGGGAATGGCTTTAAACCAAAGAGAATAGGTTTAGATTAGATACTAGGAAGTAATTCTTCACTGTGGGAGTGGTGAGGTACAGGAACAGGTTGCCCAAAAAAGTTGTGGAGGCCTCATCCCTTGAAGTGTTCAAGGCCAAGCTGGATGGGGCTTTGAGCTACCTGGTCTAGTGGAAGGTGTCCCTGCCCATGACAGGGGGATTGGGACTGGATGATCTTTATGTCCTCTTCCAATCCAAACCATTCTATGATTCCATGATACTTTTCTCATCATGGGTTATTTGCGGTATTTGCTTGTCTGCTTTTTTTTTACGTAATTTGTGTTGCACAGATGGTTGCATATTTGCCACTTGCAACCCTGAATTTTGTCACAGCATATACATCACATGCCTACCATATGTTGTTTCCTCAAACATTTTAAAATAGTTAGAATTATCTCTTCATGTCAGAAAATTGATCAGAAAGATGTAACAAACTTTTGAACTGAGGGAGCATTTTCTTAAAACCTGAAGTGTTTGCTAACACTTCTCGCTTTTGCCTGTATATGAAACATCACAAGGTGAGATGTCATTTGGAATTAACATCAGGCTGCATATGTAAAGCAGACCCAATACTTTTTTCCCACTGTGGAGCTGAGTTGGCTGTTGCAGAGCAGATCCTGTTCCGCTGGCCCTTGTCTGTCCGTACACTGCAATGAGCAAATGCAGCACAGCTCATCAAACCACCTTTGGCTGTTTTTTTCCAGCTAAAACCATACCATGCTCTGGAAACATGAGACGCCAAAGTTCAAACAAAACACGTGTTATTCAGGGAAGATCTTGAAAGTTTAAAAAAATAGAAGTCAAGAAATGAAACTGTTTTTACCTAATTCCTTTTAATGAGAACACAATGTGCCAAACATCAGGAAGGGTAAGAATTTACAATTTTGTGTCATCTTCACACAGAATTTGTGGCGGATGAATTGAGATGCAGATGAGGCTAATCTTCATGTATTCCAGATGGGTTTGCTTTTCTATTTCTTTCAGTTGTGTTTTCTTATGATCACGTCTACACTTTGCTCAGAGCAACTTATTTTTCTTTCAGTTACTTCCGAAGTGGGAGCAGAAGTGGACACCCCAATGAACATTAGTTAGTTCTCTTTCACAGAGTCACAGAATCAATTAGGCTGGAACAGACCTCTGAGATCACCAAGTCCAACCTATGGCCCAACACCACCATGTGCACTGAGTGCCACATCCGGTATTTCCCTAAACACCTCCAGGGACAGTGACTCCACCACCTCCCTGGGCAGCCCATTCCAATGCCCAAACACCTTTTCCGTGAAGAAATTCTTCCTAATGTCCAACCTAAAGCTCCCTGATTTATTTGAAGTCTACAAAAGGAACCTAGAAACATTTCTGAGCTCTTACTTCTGTAATAGAGTTGCCAGCTCTCCAGACCCTGCTTAATGATTAGATTTCTCCCTGATATGAAAAATACTTTCCTGACAGATCCACCAAGACCTTTGAAGCATCCTGTCCATTTAGAAATTAATTAAATTTCTTTTGCTCATTATGCAGTGGATTAATTTTCTTAACTAGTGGGCACAGCATTTGCAGGCTTGCTTGGTTAATGTTTTTTACTATAGATTTCCACTTTCCAGAGACAAATGCTGGTGTTTGATCTAGCTTTGTGAGAACAAGCTTGAGGGAAAAGGCTGACTACAGCTTGGCTCAGTCTCTGAAGGCATTAATGGAAATGTAAACCAAGTCTCACAGCTGAAGCAAGCACACACAAACCCAAAATTACTTTTGGAATCCTGATTCTGGGCAATCCTGAGTCACATTTATGGAAACAAAGCTTCCTGTTTCCTTTTGCTCCTTGCAAAACCTGACGCCAGCCTAGAAGCATAGCAGCTTTGATGGCATTTCCAGGACCAAAGTTGCCATCTGAGCTGAGCAGTGGTGGGGGCACTTATGCTGGAGGAGCAGGCTCAGGAGAAGACCTCAGCAGCCCTCAGGGCCTGTTTGGAGCAAAGTGTAACTCAGTAGTATGCAGTGGAAGATGTCTAGTAGTCAATGCTGTATCAGACTATCAGCAGGTATTCCCACCTCCAGGCTTGTGGTTTCCTCTCAAAAGCAAGCTAGTAGTCCCAATTCCTCTCTCTGCCACTTGTCTTGGTCCAAAATCTTTTTAGAGGGGGTTGAAGCAAGCTCGAGTGCCTGTGGTTCCCCTGGGCTGGTGTGGTGCTGTGCCGGGCTGCCTTTGCAGAGCAGTCAGAGGAAGAGGCAGCAGCCTGGCAGACCCAGCCACCCTGTTTCCAGTGCCTCATGTGCCCTGGAATATCTTGTTCAGCCCACAGCTGGCTCAGGTGTGGCCAGACAGACACAGGAAGTTACAGCTGAGGAGCTGATGTCATTAAGTTCGGGTCTGTGCACATCCCACCACCTCCTTAAGATCCCCACAGAGAGCAAACTTAGTAAGAGAAGGCTGCTTTTCTAATAAGAGAGGAAGGCTTCTATAAAGAACTTCTGGTATTTTTCTGTCATCCTACAGTATGCACAAATACCATTTCTAGGAGGCAATAAGCTTTCTGCATAGCAGCTGTGATAAATGAACCAATAGACACTTATACGGTGTGATTTATTCCACCCTTCTGGTGCAGCAAAGAGTTTGAAGCTGTGCTGAAACCACTTTTAAGTTGCTTCGGTTACTCTATACCCAGTGCTTAATTTGCAAAGCTCTCCTTGTGAGCCAGTCGATGTACAGTTTGACAAGCATTTAAATTTGGAGGATGGCTTTTGTTGCTGTCTGCAGCAAGGTGAGTCAGAGGAGCCTGGCGTGTGGGCAGCTAAACACCCACCAGGGCCCAAAAACGCACTTCAAGAAAGCATGAGAGTAGAGAGCTGACCTAAAAAGGCAGCCAGAAAATCTCAGCTGTTGGAATGCATCAAACCATCTTTGGTTTCTTAACTCAAAACATCTTACATTAATGGCTACAGGACCAGATGCTGCCTGACTTTACACAGCACCATATGTAAGTGTACATGTGTGGTTTTGTGATGCTCTGTTTCTTTGGTATAAACAGGAGCATGGAACCTGCTGTTGCAAGGCAAATAGCACACCATTATTATTCAATCCACCTGGGCTTTGGAAATGTCAAGATGATATCACTCATGCTTGCTTTGTCATTATTACTCTTAATCATTTTTATTAGCTGGTGAACCAAGCAGTTTCTGTAGATGTGCTGATTTCTAACAGATTGTCCCTTCAGACTATGCAGCAAAAATAGATAGCAAGAAAATAATTATTCCTGTAGCCCAAGCTCCTAATTTTAATGCAGATCTCTTCAATTGTTGGAACTAGGTCTATCGGAAGTTTTTATCAATTATGAATTTGCCCACCTCTGAGGATTTGGGCCCCATTTCTGATGTCAAAAGTAGGAGACAGCACCTGTGTTAACAGCATGCTCACACTGGGGCAAATAAAGCCAGAAACACTCAGGTTTCTGAATAAATTTTCCGCCTAAACATATATTTTTTATATTATATATCAGGATATTTCTGCACTCCAGAGAAAAAAACACAAAGGACTAACAAGTTTCACAATGAAGGAACCTGATATTTTCAAATATAAAAGTGTATTTCACCTGTAAAAAGGGGACGCCCCAAAAAAGAGTGAAATTTTCATACTGGGGCTTTTCTTCTGAAGAAGCTTGATTTCTTTGGCAAGCTGTCCTATTTCAACTGTCCCTCCTCCTTTCCAGGCAGTGTGCCAGGCAAGAGACAGCAGTGGAGACAGGCAGTCAAAGGAAAACACGTGAGTCTGTAGTATCAGCTCTTTTGGGACAGAATGAGGACCTGCTTCCATCAAATTTAATCAGATTTAATACTCAACTGCTGGGAGCAGCTACTATTTTGCAACTGGAGAGAGGAAAAGATGTTTGGCTGAGGGCAGGCAGGATGTGTTGGACAAGGTGGTGGTGATTCAGCCCAATATAAATGTGCCACTGCTGGGGTGGGGCGAAGTCAATTTTAAGAGGTGCAGCAAGTGTTGGCAGCTGCATTAAATAGATTAGTAAGTCAAATGAAGAAAACATCACTGGCTCCAAGTAATTCATATGCCCATGACCCAAATTTCCCTTCCTGGCATCCCACACTGCTCTGTGCACGTGCTGGGGTTACCTTACATTTTAGCAGAAAAGCTGAAGGTTTATTTCTCCCAAGAATCCATTTGTGTAACAACAGTCCATCTGTAATGGAAATATTTGATCCTGTACCCGTTGCTGGGCTGATTTTCCCCCTTCTTCATTACATACATTTTTCTTTAGTGAGCAGTGCTGCCCTGTTACAACCATCCTAATATAAAATCACCAACTTTAGCTGCCACTAACACAGATGTTACTTAGCAAGGCAGATTGTCTTAAGTTAGAAAAGCTGTCAAAATGCAAGACATAAGAGAAATAGCTGAGGTCACTTGGTTTGTTCAACCTAGAAAAGAGGAGACTGAGGGGAGACCTCATTGCAGTCTGCAACTTCCTTGCAAAGGGAAGCAGAGGACCAGGGATCAATCTCTTCTTTCTGGTTACCAGTGACAGAGAATGGCCTGAAGTTGTGTTACGGGAGGTTTAGGTTGGATATTAGAAAAAGGTTCTTCACCCAGAGGGTGGCTGGGCACTGGAACAGGCTCCCCAGGGCAGTGGTCACAGCACCAGCCTGACAGAGTTCAGTAAGTGTTCGGACAATGCTCTCAGACACATGGCGTGTCTCTTAGGGATGGTGCTGTGCTGGAGTGGGTGTTGGACTTGATGATCTTGTGGGTTCCTTCCAACTCAGGATATTTTATGATGGCTCAACATGGCTTAGATAGTGCAGTTATTCCCCTTTGTAAGAGGAAAGGAAAACTTTTTATATGCCCAGTTCCTTAAGGTGTATAACCCTGGCCAGCCTGAAAGCAGAATTCCCTGCCTGCCCACCTCATGGAGTTAAGTCTGCTCAGTTCACACTTACAAATACTGTAACACATATCATGGAAAACCCCAAATATTACATCTCCTTTGCTGGCATCTGAGGGCAAGGGAAGGAAGGATCTTTGAACAGGGAAGCTTGCAGTGTGAAGAGGTTTACTAACACTTTGGTCTCTGTTTTTTCACTTTTTCCCCCCAAGCAAACTGGCTGTAAGTAAGTTTGCAGTTAGTGTTTCCGGTGTCAGGAGCAATAAGGGCACAGGGAACTAAAAAGCATTGCTGCCTTGGCACAAGTGGAAACTCATATTGCTGAAGCAGAGATTATTCCTTTGAACACTAGCTGAGCACCTTTGAGCACTCACACCAGATGCTGCACCCGTGCCCTGACAGCTCACAGGAAGAACTCAGACTGGTGCCGTGCACTGTCCGAGCCAGCAGCAATGCGAGCTGGCACACCGGGAGCCGGTTGTTCTTGCGGCCTGATGTGGGCTGAAAAAGCCTGTATGAAAAAGTTCTCTTTGCAGCCTCTGCTTGAAAACCAGACATGTGGGAGCTGGAAAGTGCCAGAACAAGCAGCACTCCCCTGCCACTGATAAAAGATCAGCTCTGGCAAGGCAGCAGGACACGGTGCCCAGCTCCATTACTCACCCTCCTTGCCATGTCTGTCCGGCTGTGTGTCCATGCTGGCTCTGCTTGCTCCTGCTGCACAGCTTGATCTGTGCACTCATGCCTTAACACCTAGCCACAGAGTCTTTGTATATTTGTCCCAGGCAGTTAAAGAAAAATAACAGAGAGATCCTGAGCCTAGAAGTTTCTCTGCTTTCTTCCCCCTAACCAGCTGCCTTCACAAGAGGCAGAGCATCTCCCTTGGGCCTGTCTTCCTGTCAGAATTCAAATGGCACCGCTTTAGTACTTCCTTTGAATCGAGGTAGTAGATAATGCAGAGCAAATGACTGCTTCTGATAACTCAGGTTTCAGAGAAATGTCAGATAAAGTCTTCAAGGCAAACTGTAATGAACACAGGACTTTTATGTTCTTCCAAGATTTTTTGTTTTTCTCTAAGGCTGCCCTGTTTTTTCTGAGTCTTCCTTTAGGAAATATAAGAGCTATAATCTCAAAAGAGGTTGCACATATGCACACAAGAAAAACTACTCCAAAGGATAAAAGTGCAACCAAAACTTCACTTCCTATTTTAGTTCTGCTTCAGGCAGAAATAAAAAGAGAGTATATTATCTCTGTGCACAGTCAGAAGCATCCTGTAGCATAGGCTGCTGGTAAAAATGAATTATCTATGCAAGAAAAGTTAATTAAAGGAAAGGTTTCAGGAGATCTGTATTCAAAACAATGTTGAAAAAGTTAAATTTAAAATTGAGGTTTCTCATGTCCTACTTGCATGCACTACCAGGGCAATGGCATACCTGGCTGGAAACACAGTGCAGTGGCTTTCACTCATGCATGGTAGTGAGACGAATCCAGACAAAGTAGCAACGCTCCGGTGCTGAGCAGGAGGCACGAGAGCCTTTGAAACGGGCAGGAGCCAGAGGTGACCTCCTGTGGGGTCTGGGTGACAGGTTCAGGCAGGAGCAGAAATGGTCCTTTCCATTCCCTGCTCCCCAGCCCACATTTTAAAGTCTCACCATCATGACGTGTCAGACATTCTACTGAGCACTGAGAATGAATACCAAGGACCACGTTCTTTGGATCCCCAAATTTCCAAGAACGTTTCTCATTTAATTGCATATTTTCTGACGATGTCTCATTCTAGCAGTCCATACAAGGATATCAAAGGCAGACGTTTCACCCTGCAATTCTTTCTGCAGCAAATCCTCACAGAGTTGCTCTACAGGCAAGGTAAAATAATTTTATGTGCTAGATAATACACCACTATAGTGAAATCCTGTCCCATTAGGGTGTTGAAGAAATTGCTGTCACTGAAATCTCATGTCTTATCAGCACAGAGTAACAGTTTGGGATCAGGTGATGGGATAAAATATAAAAAACTGGTAACTACATAAATAGAATGAAGTTGGATAATTATAACTTTTAATATGAGATGGGTCAGATATGTAGCCAAAATCCCATCTAAAGGCTAAACTTGATTCATTATTAGTTACAAGTCACACATAGGAGTTGATGGCACTTTAAAGAAAGATATAACCATGAGGCATAATTATTCTTCATAGCCTGTAATGCCCTGCCTGCTATCAGCTGTGGCAGAGAGAGGAGAGCTGTGACCCCTGTGTAAGCACCAGTGTTTCTCACAGGAGGCAAAGCAGCCCATTTCTGCCTTTAAACCATAAAATGGAACTGGAATTTCAACCTCATTTTTCCCTTACAAGTACAGCGCATGCTGCGCTGTGTAAGCTGCTCACATGGGTAAGATATTTGGAGATGTCTTTAAAGGAGGTCATTAAGACATGCTACATGATTTATGCTAAAGAAGATTTTAAGCACATGGCAATTATTTATGTTCTTGGGAAATGAATGCTCCAGGATATTATGGAGCAGCTAAGGAAGGATCTCCTTATTTTGGGTTGGATTTTTCTAGATTTTAAAATATGAGCTAGGTGAAGTCGCATATAAAAGTCACAGAAATTCCAAGTCAGCACAACAGATCCTGGGGTGAAACTGTAGGCAGAAGATGGCACAGGGTACCTAACAAAACATTGACAGGCAGGGAAGTTGAGAGATGGGTTAATTTTCCTGCTTTTATCAGGACATTGTTAGAACATTCCTCAGGACATCAGACCTCTGACAAAATGTCACAAAATGTTACCTGTAATGTAGCCACAGAGCTCCTCACAGCTGCTGCGCCAACACCGTCAGCTGGAATCAAAGTCAGCACGAAGAGGTGACAGCACTTGAAATGTAGTCTCAAACATAACAGATGGCAAGCAGAGCCCAAAGCAAAACAGATCCCCAAAGGAAAACACAAAAACAAATATCAGAGACAAATGGGCATTTAAAATAAATGAAGAAATGCATACAAAAGGAAAATGCCTTGAAGGGAGAATCTTGGGAGGGTTACAAAATCACCAGACACAAAAAAAAGATCAGTAGGGATAAATGTGAAATACGGAAAGGCTGATTTGTGTAATGCTGCTCCCTCAGTCTGAAGGAGACTCCAGATGTTCCCTCTTACTTTCATTTAACTACAAGTTGTGAAATAGCTGGTTGGCAGAGGGTGGCTGAGCTGAGGCTGGTCATGGTGCCTCTTGTCTCGCTACAAGAGTGAGAAACTACACCTAGGGAAGAGAAACTACATTCATTCCACCGCAGGGATGGATCCACTGGCCTGGTAGAGGAGTGCACAAAGCTAACAGAGGAATAAAGTAGGGCCAATGCTGGTGGAGATAAGGAGGAACTACTAGCAGCAGCTAGAGCCCCACTAGTCATGGATGTTAAAAATGAAGTTACGTCCACATTGAAAGGATCGGTGGAGTTTAATGAATTGATGAAATTCCAAATTTGGACTGCTTACAGTCTTTACAGACACAGGAAATTTAAAGTTAGTACAAGACTAACATGCTTAAAACGATGAGATAGTTTAGTGATGAACTGCAGAAGGCCACAATATCGGTAATAAACCATGAATTCAATACCATGAACTCAATTCCAATTATTTATAATAGTAATGTACTTAAGCTTATCTTTCCATATTTTGGGACATTGTCAGTGATCTTGCCTACCATAAACTGGCCAACTAGGTTAACAAAGTAAGTCCTGTGAGCACACGTAGCAGTCACACAGCAGCAGGAAGCAGCACTTATACCTCGGGTGTGATCATAGCAGCAAAGCTTGTGCTCACAGCGCTTAACGAGAACCTGATTTAAAATGAATGACCTGGTTGCTGAAAGGCATAGCAAGTGTGAGCATCAATTTTTTTGTGTAGCCTCTTGTGGATGAGAAATCCTTCTGCCGTGGATGAAGCCTAGTGCTGAAGAGCAGCCCGTGAGGCCCACGACATGCATGGCCCGTTGTGCTAGGTGGCAGCAAAGGCAGGGAAAGCCTCCCTTCCAGCCAGCCTGACTCTACATCCTCCAGAGCTTTTGTCAGCAAACTGAGCTCTCTTCCCATTGGAACAGAGCGCACGTGGGCACCTGAGAATAACACTAACGTGAAGTAGTTTAAAAATGCTTTATTGTGTGGAAAACACGCTTCAGAGAGTAGTGACCTTGAGAGTTTGCTTAGCCCAAAACCATGCCTGAGAGTAGGTTTCCAACCCATCTTCACGTCAAATTCACCTGTGGTTCTGTGCTTGACCATGGGTCTGAAGTGCTCCCACAGCAAAAATACTGTACATCAGTACTTATTTTTCTGCTTTCCAGCTTTGTTCCTGAAATCACTGAGCAAATGCGTCTTATACCTGTGCAACATTCAGGAGGAAAATAAAAACCTTCTCATCTCTAATCTACCTTTCCAAGTTTCCCATGGCTATAGTAGAGAGACACTGCTCCTTCCCATGCACACAAATCTCTAGGTGCATTATTAGCGCAGTATTAAGCTCAGCCTCTTACTAGCTCCCCAGCTAAGTAAAGTAGGAGAAAAACCCTGCTTGAATAATTTTGCCAAGACAGTCAGGACTTTTATTACCAACTCCTTGTATTTTTTTCAGGTTTTCTTTTTTTTCCCCCCTGAAACTATAAACATGTCTATTCTTTTAAGGCAGGAGAGACAAAAAGTATTCTGAATAAGCACTTTTCAAGCCACTTGCAAATTTTTTTCTCCCCTTCTGTTGTAAAGAATCTAATTAAACTGTCTACTACCTTTGTTCAGCCTAAAAAGAAGCTGCTCTGATTCTTTCATGTAGGTTTTCATTAGAAGTCCCCTGAAGAAAGCTTTTTCCCTAGAGGTAAATAATTTGCATAAAACCATGCAAAATAAGTCCCTTTTACCCCAAGCTTTCTAGACCCCACTGTGGCAGCAGCCCACTCAGTTAATGTGTCCCGTGCACCCTGCATTTGCAAAGAGGAGGAGAAAGCCATGCTAGGGGAAAAAAATATTTAAAAGCGTGTTTTTATTACTTGCCTGCTGTTTTAGAGCCTTTGGTGGGGATTCACCGGGTTACAAGGATTGAGGATTTAGGACCCATGTGAAACAATCCCAGTAGTGCTGCTGGGCTGCTACTTCCTCCATTGTGCTTTTCCAAGTTAAAATGACAAACTACTCCCTTTAAACCCTTAGCCACACAACAGACACATATGAAAGACAAACCCTCTGAGAATCTGTCAGTCACATATCATCCTTACTTACAAATTCACTTACCCAAGATATGTACATATATAGTCTTTCATCTCTTTGAACTCATGGCAGTTATTTAATTGTTTTGTGGGTTGTTTCGCCCTCAACTCCCTCTCTTGATCACCTGAGGAAGGCCAAGAAGCAGTGTCTAAGAAGGAGTGGGAATGTGGCTGTGGGTAAGAAAGGCTGAGGGATCTAGTAGCTTGCCTTTCTTGCGCAAGCATTGGCTGCTGCTTGAGGTGGCATTGCCCACACAAATGTGGCAATGAAGTCCAAGAGGGCTGTCAAGGATATTGGAGATGCTGCCAAAGACAGCAACAACTTGTGTAATAGTTTAATGAATTAAGCAGTTGCCCAGGAGGCAGAGGTAGAACCATCTGCATCTTTCCTGGAGTTTTTCCCAGTTATTGGAGTCAAGACAAGACTGGGGTGAGGCTCAGCTCTCCCTTCTCCATTGAATGGTGATCCTTTGAGGAGTCTGAAGGGGGTTTAAAAACAACAAAGCGCCTTCTTCTCTGCCCTGTGACTGGGGCCCTTCTCAGGTAATGGAAGAATCCCGTGTTTCTGCACTCCTCTGACAGCCCTGAGATCAGAGCCCAGAAATTTCCCTTTCCAGTGGCAAGGTCAAGCTCCTCTTGCCTGTCCCTTGCTTGGTGTTGTGGGGGGCAGCTGGGGAGTGTGGCCCCGTGTTGGAGAGTGGTTTGGCTCAAAGTGGCCAAGTAGTGGGGAAGAGCTGCTGACCTGTTGCCTGGGCTGTTTCGGAGGTCTTCTTTCAAGACAGCACAAAGAGCCTCATCCATGGTGGCCAGAGAACCCTCTTCTGCTGCTCTGGGTGAGATGCCTGCTGGGGTATCTCATGATTTCCTGGGTGTCCCTGCTGGAACAACACCTGTAGGGTTGTCCAAGCCCCAGGTGAAGTCTTCTCCCAGTCCCAGGGGTGACCTGGGAGCCCCTTGCATCACTCCCATGTTCAGGGATGGGAGCTCCTGTGGTAATACTGCCTAGAACTATAAAATAATTACTGGTGGAGAGGATCTTTAGAGAGCATCTGTTCCAAACCATTGTCCAAGCTGGGCCAACTTTTGTCTTCTTTGCTAATAATTTCAGAATCACAAAAGCTAGCATCTTTTTTCTGATCCACTAGGGCAAAACAGTTTTAAAAAGGACTCAAGAGACAGGGTAAAATGACCACAGTGTACTTTATTTAATGATTTTGGTACCTTGTGTTGCAATAAAATAAAAAAAATCTACAAAATCCAAATATATAAAATTTTCAAGTTTCCCTTTTAAGTTTTACAAGAAAAATCAAGTTGTAACCAAGGAAATTTGTTAGTATGAAGCACTACTTTCAACTTCATTTCATCACAAATTGCAACTTACTTAACAGACCAAAATAACTATGGTACTGCAGTACATCAAATACTTCACACACTGTGTTCTTTACTATAGCACATGTAACCTCTGCCACGGGAGGCAGCGGTCTCTAGCCAATAAAGACACTCTTCACAATCTGAACTCTAAAGGAATGTTTGTATACATGGATTCAGAATATATATATTTACAGGAAGATTTCTTTTTCTTTTTCTTTTTTTTTTATAACTATTTCGATTCTTCATTTCAAATAAAATACCAAATACATTTTTACAATGTTTACAAGTCAAAGCACAAGTTTTGCAATGATTATCATTCACCTCTAGTCACTGTGCTTGTACTGGGGGGTGGGGGGGGAGAGGGTATCTGCACTGTTCCATAAACACAAATGTGATCTTCCATCACTTTATTTCTGCAGTGGTGACTAAGGAGTATAAGCACAGTAACAATTCTTTTAGCACAATCAGTGTATAATGCAACAGTTTACAACAGACAACTGAGAAACTATTGGTCCATTCTGCTCAATTTGCTGTTTATCTGCCAACTGTTATGTTAGTCTTTGTCACATAAACTGTGTACAAGAGAAGAGTTAAATAACACAACTTGAATAGGAAAGAGCAAACATTTTTAAGGCAAATTAATAAGCAGCTTATGGTGGTTGTTTGTTAAACTATACCCCAACACAACATAAAAATAAAATGTATGTTCTGCAACTGTCAATAATTATGTCTTCTTAAACTGATCTCCTCTATAAATTGATCAACATGGCTTTGAACCTAGTTATTCAAAATTGAAATAATTCCTCCCCCCAAATCCCCAAATATAGAAAGTGCATGACTTCATATGCGCCAAAACAAAACAAAAGGCAGCTGAGGTAGTTAGATGTAAGATGTATTTATGAAAAATAACTGAAAAACTCAAATAAGGACATATACAGTAAAAACCCACTCATTTGGAAATCATTTTATATCATGCAACAACTTAAAGCAGGAAAATTTATGACTTCTGAAAAAAAAAAGGTAATAACATACGAATGAAAACAGAATGTACTATTGGAATTTTAATTTCAAGTATTTGAGTGTATTTGCATGTGCATTTTTTTACAGGCTTTGTATAGTATTAGGAAGTCATTTACTTTTTATCAGGCATCACACGAGATCTGGTTGACCTCTGAGACTGAAGCTCCTGGAAGGTAGAAATGCACTGCGAGTGCCTGAAGATATGCCACCATGTGTGCCTGGAAGCACCACCATCTCACCCTGGGTGAACTTCTGCACACCCATCCTCTCCTGAGCTCACCTGAGAGTGACAGGGCCAGGGATCCTGTGCCTCCCGGGCACTGACTGGAGAGATGTCCTGGGAGCCTGCCTGGGATGTGCCCACACGCCTGGATCCATGTGGGATATGCCCATATGGTGGGGATCCCCCACGTGATGTTCCTGCAGAGCTGGTGTGTGCACAGCTAACCCAGGCAGTGACCCTGTGCACCAAAGAGAGGATCAGCTTCCACTTTGGAGCACAGTTACAGCTCCTCTTGGGCCTCCCTGCCCATGCCCAGCACCATTGCATTTCAGCTCTCACGGGGACCTTTTCTCATCTAGAGAGAGGGACAGTGCTCCCCTCAGCAGACAGAACAGTCTCCAAGAAAGCATTTGCTTGGGTCCACGCAGGATGAATTGGGATTTTGGCCTTGCATCATGGTCCCAGATCTCCACCAACAGCCCCTGGCACAGAGGCAGACAGCTTTCCATTCCATTCCTGTCTAGAAAGAGGAGCAGACAGATTTCTT
The DNA here is from genome assembly GCA_013397845.1 of Melanocharis versteri. Lineage (NCBI taxonomy): Eukaryota > Metazoa > Chordata > Aves > Passeriformes > Melanocharitidae > Melanocharis > Melanocharis versteri. The sequence continues at coordinate 466,487 of VZTG01002328.1, read as the reverse complement.
TAGCAAAATGCCCAATTGGAGTGCACAGGTGCAGGAAAAATCTTCAAGCTCTGGGAATGAGTTTCACAAAAAAAGTGCCGACTTGTAGGAGACAGATCAATTTGGAGATGTGTTCCTGTCTTCAGTAGCAATAGCCTAAAATAATTGCATTACTAAATGTGCAATGTGCTGGCTCTTCGGAGTCCTACTGTTCGATCCCTCTGCTGATGGCCACAACACGAGTATGTGCAATTTACTGTCATGAATTCTGCACCTGGCTTGAAGAGCATCACAGCAAGGAGCATCACAAACTGAAATAGTTCTGGTGTGAGTGGTTTTCCTTTGTTTTGTTTTGGTTTTTTTTTTCAATTGGCCTGTGGAAAAATAGGATTTGTACTTCTGAAGTGTGTGCATATGCTATCTTCTATTTTTATTTTCTATTAAACAAGGAAATCCTGAAGCCCTTTTTTCCCCTCTTATTTTTCTTCC